>DWEJ01000185.1:0-19821 GCA_018245835.1 Mysoria sejanus stolli | reverse complement strand
AATGGCGCTCTTTGGGGGAGGCCTATGTCCAGCAGTGGACTGAGATAGGCTGATGATGATGATGATGATGATGAAGAAAATATATTTTCAAATCAACTGCAGTTCATACTGATTCTTCTACGCTGTGTACTGATAGTTCATTTCATCAATTGTTATAACGGGAGTCGACAGTAATGATTTTATCGGTTATGACTAACTCCAGTGTCAGATGCGTAGAATATAATATGTCTACGAGCACGCAGACGATATTTGTAATCAAGACTCGCATAACGGGCCACTTGGCTTCCTCCGTCCAATAAATTATTGCAGTCACGAATGCGTTTGTTATCTGGTACAGATTACCTCGGCGATAAGTTTCAACTACAACGATTTCAATATCTGCTTCCACTTTATCTGCATTATAATGCGAACAAGTAAAAATCAATTCAATGTCACGATCCTTAATGTATCATGTTATCGTTAATTGATAAATTGTATTGTTAATGGATAAATTTTATTGTTAATGGATAATAATTACTTATATCTTGTGTATTAAAGCGTGGAGAGAAATTACTATACATAGCTATATGCTCTTTTGACAATATCGCTCGCATTGAGGATTGAGATTTGGCATGATTGAAGTTTATGTATGAAAGAAGTTCAAAACACTAATATTTGTGTATAATATGTGTTTCAAATAGTTCAGATTATGTTCAATATTCATGGTCAAACACATTGTGTTCATTATTAGTGTTCAAACAGTAGAACCAAGTAGTGATTTCTAGAGAAATACTTCTTGAATTAAGGAGTACAATGACGGTCAAAGTAATTTTTTTTATTTTTAGTGAAATGTGCTTTTGAAGAGTTTTGATTTAGTTGTATCCAATGTTATCGTTTCGAAGATACTACGACGTTTGGATCTTTGTCTATATAATAAGAAATCAATAAGAGAATATTATATATAAACAGTTTCCTACGCTCGTTCCTTCGGGAACTAGTTGCGATGGCCGCCTTCCTGTCGCGATACTATCAAGTAGTTTCCTTGCTATTTCCTCGACAGTACAGTATGGCTAGTGTAGCTGTGTACAGCTAGGTAATAGTGCCTCCGTTGATCGATATCGACTTTTACGTTACGAAGCGAGCCATTTCCAACTGACGTAAGTCACAAACGACCACTTTCTTTTTTTATTGCCGACATCGCTTTCCGATGTCACGTTACACACGGCTCGATGTCGTATCGAACGGGTAAAATGTTGTAGTAGCTGATTTATGTTCCCTTCTTATGGATTTTTGTTTCCAAACATGTTGAAGGTATTCCTTGTTTGCTATTTTCACTTTATTTATTATTGTAACCACACGCCAGGTGCCTTGTGAGGTGGGTAGCGAAATGAAGCAAGTGTCCAATGTCTCTAATGTTACAAACCTGGAGGTTCTCGTTTTACTCCTGTGCACGTGTACAAGTTTTCTCTGACTCCTCACTCCTCCCTCCCGTCTCAACCCTCATAGCCAGTGTCTAATCTACTTTGCATCCATAAACTGATCATCATACTATTTTTTGTTTATACTCGTCTACGTAACACTGCGAATCAATCACACATCGCGGCAGATCGTTCGAACAATTTTAAAGTCTCATTTTGAGAGATTAGTGGGCAACGGGCAGAAAAACGAAGAAGTTGATCATAGTAATGATGAAAATTAATGATAGTTAGTAAATCGATGCTGTAGCAATGATAAAAAGACTTAAAGGCCGATCTAATATGGTAGAGTATCCTATACGTATTGTTTGCATGAGTAGTTGGCCTGAAGTGAGTCACAGACGCGTTTCTTTTCTCTCAGGATTAACTTGAAACTCCTCTCGTGTCGACAGATTGACGGACAAAGGGAAAAACAAACAACACAACCGTTGGACTGAGTTTATTACGCTTATTAGTTTTTTGTTCAATGAAAAGAAAAGCTGTTTAGTCACCTTTTCCATGTCTAAATAAGACATAACCTTTTTTATGGTCTCGACATCAATACCCAAATGTGTAGTTATGTTACAAAGCTGTCGAAATACAAAAAATAATATTTTAGCAACACTTTTGATGGCCTTTTGCCGATTCCATTTATTTATACAAAGTTTATAAAAATCGTCGCAATCGTAGAACATTGACGGATCTGATATTTTCTAACTTTGAAGATTTGTTTTTACGTTAAATAACACCGGAACACAAAAAAAATTAAGTGGAATGTGCATTTGACCGGATCTACCTACGGTTACGTATTTTGGTCCGCTTAATCCGAAGAGGTCAGTTTGACCCCTTCACCCTCAAATTTCGAGAAAACTTCGAAAAACCGTAAAAATGATGAACATCGGCAGTTTTAATAATAAAAGAATTTTTTGGAACTAAACTAAGCGTGATTTTCATGTATTTCTATCCGCTGAATATGAATCGAAACTTTATTGAGACCACGTGCCGTTTTAAATGTGAAAAAATCACACGGATCTAGAGGGGGCTTAGGTATTCGGGTGGCAGTAAAAATACGCTTGTTTACATGCAACCGTTGCGTCTGTCAGCTCTGGCAGCTCTGGCATCACCCAGTATGTGGGGCGAGTGCAGTATGTGTTAGTGGGTTAATGTACGTTGTGTGCGTCGTGCGATGATTCTGTGCCAGGGTTCATCTGCGTTACTTTTAGACGTGTCACGGCTGTTGGTGATGCGATATTAATGTTCTTTATATGTATAAATAAGTAACTTGTACTGTTGTTGTTCAGTTTGAATTAGGACTTTCAATATAAGCTTAAGCGGTTACTTCTAAATGGCCAGACGCAATTATTTATTAATTGTAGTGGGATAAATCGTCGAGGATATCAGAGTTTGTCTTAATGTCGTTGCTGTGAGTAAAGACTAGAAGGTGTCTCTGCAGTTCCGCTCTATTTGGCGATTGCCTTTTTGCTTATTGATGCTCAACGTGGCCCTTCTCCTGTAATGTATCTGTTACACATTCTACATTACATATCTAATTAACGTTGTCACCTATGCTCATACATATATCGATGTAATCAGGTCCTCGAAAACCTCGTACGAATATAGTGAACTGATGTTAAAGTACAGTGTATAAATTGTGAATAAAGTTAAATATATGGAAAATAAATTTAGCTGTAATTAGGATCTTCGTTTTCCCCTTGCTTTGTGTACGTTTTATTGTAATATGTGACACTCGATAAGAAGATAGGACAAGTTTTATGCTAGATATAAACAGCAAATGTAGGCGATAAATATTAACAATGTAAACCTTTGTCTCGACAGCGGTGTCCGCGCGATGGTCGGCGCTGCGCGCGGCGGCGATCCGTCGCGGCGGCGCGCGGCGGCTGCGGCGCGAGCTGGCGGCCCTACGCGCCGCCCTCGACGACATCTGCGAGCCGGGCGACTGCGCGCCGCAGCC
Organism: Mysoria sejanus stolli; assembly: GCA_018245835.1. Classification (NCBI taxonomy): domain Eukaryota; kingdom Metazoa; phylum Arthropoda; class Insecta; order Lepidoptera; family Hesperiidae; genus Mysarbia; species Mysarbia sejanus. Next base: position 16,416 of record DWEJ01000185.1, on the reverse strand, counting down.
GCACACCAGAGCACAGCTGCATAGACGCATCGAGGAGCTCAAGGTAACTTTCGAATCAACTTCACAATGCAAGATTTCATTACACCACACTCAGCCAGTTCTCAGAACCTCATCTAATGTGTAACAGCACCATAAGTAAAATAGGTTGTTTGGGGTTTCTAAAATTGAGTTGGGATTCGGTACACCGAAATGTAATAAAATATAACTGTAATCCCCGACGAGATAGACAGAAGAATGTGCTCCCACGCTACACCAATTACTATGGAAAAGGTGGTGAGAAAATTACCATACATTAGGTATTTACATAAATTACGTACTACTAGAAATCTAAGCTACAAAAATCCGATAGTCCCCGACCAGGGAATCGAATCCAGGATCTCTTTATTAACCGTCGCGTGCGTAACCAATCGACTAACGCGACAGTCGATAAGGTGAATCAGTACGTACATGTAACGGAAGAGCGTAATGGAGCGTGCTGTCGCCGCAGGAGCGGCTGTCGCGGCTGCTGGAGTGCAAGGTGTCGATGCTGAAGCTGACGGTGGCGGTGCGGCGCGCGCTGGGCGCCGCGGACGCGGACGACGGCGGGCTGGGCGCCGACCTGGCCGCGCTGCTCGCCGCCTGGGACGACGCGCACCACCGGTACTGCACACCACCACTCGTCACCATCGTCAGCTATTGCGGACCTATCGCTTGATTAGTCATGCTTATAATTCACACGCTAACGGGTTAAAGATCCCAGATCACAGCTGTTCGCTTACGCTCCTGCCCATGAGCGGCCAAGGCATTTAGCTGTGTCTAGAATTCGTATACCGCAATATTGAGATCGTTAATATTTACAATACATATTATTGAAATGCGATATAAAGTATTAATGATGAGCTAAGCTCGTCAAAAAATTTATTTTTTTCATTATTGGTCAGTTCTCGTCTATTACGATTTTTGATTTTAAACATTTACAACAAATATAAATTAGATGTAAAACGAGGTCTTATTAGGTTGTGACCTAACATACATCAATGTAAAGAATAAATTTGTTTTAATTTGTTCGAACTTTAAATTCACCTCTGCACATTCACGGCGAATACGGTTGCTTGGATCAGAATACGTTTTGTATAAATACGCATTTCACGGACTTAACGTTATTGTGAAAACTATTACCTGTTATATAAAAGCGAAACTGATTACAGTGCGCCCGCTTTTTAATGAAAAGAAATAAAGAGTGCAATAAGTAGAAAGTCTTATGCGGTACTCGCGTTGTGGAAAATTTACGTTCAGACGCATTGGCCGGCAATGTTGCCGTGACAAGAAGTAATTTGGTGCTCGGCGATCTAACCGACTCGTTATATATAATCATTCCTACATTTGTAATGAACGTCTTAGTTACTTAAAGACGTGACGTCACAAGCTCTTGCCGCTTGTCTAATTAGTGAACTAGTTCGCTGTATCAAACAACTCGTTCGTTCATTTGTTCATATTCGATTTTTTATTAATGATTTTGTATGTTGATGTACATATATGTATTTTCAATATTCCGTTTTTCTTATTTTTTTTTAATGACGGAATATAATGACTGAGTGACCTTGTCCATCAGTTCAGCTTCGACGTTAATAAGTGTCAATAAAAAAGTGTTTTGAATTTACCTGATCGTATTGAGTAAATTTAGTCGTTTTAAATTATTTAGTGACCCGCACTGCAATTTCCCTCAACAGCAAGCACTTGTGTGATGATTACAAGTGTTTGTTTTGTATCCAGCTGTAATATTATCTATATAAATATGTAATTAAACTTTAATATATATTTATATAGATTTCTCAGTGGCAGTAACCGACAATAACGTCTTTTAGTGAAGTTTTAAGAGTTGGAAACAATAGCTTCGTACAGATTATTTTTCTTTAAAATATGTTTGACGAGGGCACACAGTTGACAGTATCGTGACATTGCTAGGTACTATCGAGGTTGGAGATGTAAGCAATATTCGCATTCGCATTTGCATTCGCGAATGTCCGTAGCAGACATTCGCATTCGCATTCGCGAATGTCCGTAGCAGACATTCGCATTCGCATTTGCGAATTTTCGTAGCAGACATTCGCCAATGTTTAAAAATGCGTTACATCTCTAATCGAGGTGGCTTTTAATACACTGTCTTGAATTTGCGACTTCTGTATAAAAGCGATAGTGCACGAGTAAAGAATCGTTTGGATGTGTATGGTGTGTGCGGGCGCAGCACGTCGAACGAGCTGCTGTCGCTGGAGAAGGCGGTGTGCGCGTGGGCGGAGTGGGAGAGCGCGCTGCGCGAGCTGCAGGGCGCGTTGCGCGGGGACCTGGCGGCGCTGCAGGCGCTGCGCGGCCGCGGCGCCGCGCCCGCCGAGCGCGCGCTCGTCGCCGCGCAGCTGCAGCAGCTGGCCGCCTCGCTGCTCGACAAGAACACCGTGCGTTGCTTTACTATTTACATTCTGGAAACATAGCCGTTTAGAAATATAGTCGTCCCTTATGTTCTCTAAGGGGTTGGAAGACTCAATCCTCGCTCGGATAGCGTGGTAGACTAGATACGTCGATTCAGTAGTGGACCGATTGTTATATTCATAATGATGGTGATGAGAATAGTCTAATTGCTGAGTATTGCGAGTATGTTTCATAAGAATCCTTCATGTTATATATAGGTATCTATTTGATATAAAGTCGTGTAAAGAAGGACGTGTTGGAAGCGTAACTGCCAATTAAGAGGGTCTGGGCTCCAAGCCAAATTCTGGTACTAGTGGATTTTGCTAATTTGGAAAATCTGGTTTAAATTTCAATTAGACGATTGAAGTTTGAATTAGTGACCGATGTATAGCAATATGCCCATCCACTATTCCACGGCGAGACATAAACAAACGTAACCGGTGAACCGATGGAGCGCGCGAGTACATGCGGTGCGTGTGTGCGCAGACGAGCTCGACGTGCGACTCGCTGTCGGACTCGGGCATCTCAGACGGCGACAGCGAGGCGGCGGGCGGCCGCGCGCGGCGCCTGCGCGCGCTGCGCGAGCTGGCGCGTCGCCTCGCCGCCGCGCTGGCGCCCAACTCGCCCGCGCACCGCGCCATCGCCAAGGTACCGCCCACCACTGCCGCGCCTCGTCTGCATCTGCCTGACACTGCCTGGTCCTGCCTGGCCATGCCTGGCACTGCCTGGCCCATAGAGGACCTCGCATGAACATATATAAATATGTATCTCTGTAACTAATTTAGAACAAGTTTTATCATATATGAGATCAGATGCTAGTGTTCTAAAAAATTTATTCATTAATATTCGAAACTGGATAATTTTTCGAAATTGCATTGTTAGAATGATTGAAACGTTAAAACAGACAAAATTAGATTTCATAAATGTAATTCATTGGTATATTCATATTATTGTTACTTTTACGTGCCTGTTTATAAATATTTTATTATTATAGCGAATGGAACAGACGGAAAATGAGGTGAAGACTTTGCAAGAGTCCTGCCGTGCTTTGGTGGAGCAGAGTATGCCCGACCTCAAAATTGAGGATGACATGTAAGTTTTATTGCGTTAATATTCGCATAAGTAAATGACATGTGGTTCAATCGTATCGTCTGAAAAGTTTTACGATTGCAACTTAATCTTTTTATTCAAAAGTGATATTTACAATAGAAAACAGTAATTGTAATAAAATTCAAAAATTTTGATATTTTAATCATTTTTTGATTTGTTCATAAAAATAAATGCAATATTCAGCTATCAATGGATGTGTGGTTGCGTGCGCAGCGCGGCGGCGGCGGGCGCGGGCGCGGGGGTGGGTGCGGGCGCGCCCGAGTGCGGCGCGCGCGGTTGGCTGTGGCGCGTGCTGCGTGCGGCGCTGCCCGTGCAGCTGTGCCTGGTGGCGCTGCTGCTGGCCGCGTGGCTGCTGGAGCGCCCGCGCTGCTGCGACGCGCTCAACTCGCTGGCGCACGCGCTGACGCCGCAGCTGCGCTACGTGCGCGGCCCGCCGCCGGTGTGAGCGCCGCGCGCGGACAGCGTTCGGAGCGCACGTCGACTAGTATCGAGGGTCATCTTTACCGATTTCGTTGACAGTGTGTCGGACTCGTCACTTCGGTTGCAGTGTCGTTCCTCGTTGCTGCTCAATAATTAATGCAACGGTTGCACGCGAGGGACTCGAAGCGAATTGGATTGTGGAAGGTGTCGGTTTATGTTTATTAGCTAACATTTGACGGTAGCAACTTTTTAAATGAAGTAGAAACGCTGACGACGGAGACGAGATGAAAAAAATTCATGTTAAAGCCAGGTAAACATTTTTAAACCGGCTCAAAAGTAGAATGGGTTGCCATAACGGTGGTAAGCTGAACATTAAGCTGCTCCCGCGACTACCTTACTCTACAACAATAACGTAAGGTTGTGACCTTTTGTAATTCGTGACGTCGAAGAAATATCGATGTCGCGTACACATTTTATCGACGTAACATTTGCAAATGTTTACTTTAAGGGTGGATTGTGTTAGAACTGTGTGTAAGAACTTAACGCAAGTTGGAATGTGTGCAAGATATATTGTTTAATTGCACTGGAAGCTTACACAGAAGGACCGATCGTATTTGCTTTAAGCAATTATTTTTATGTTATATTGTCGAAGTTCGATGTTAAGGAGTTTTTTTATAAAAATATCACTAACATATTCAAAAAAAAAGTAATGACTTTTAAGATAAAAAAAAAACTATTTTTAGCATTAAACACGTGTCGTTTGAGTGTAGAACGCGAGATTTTTATATTTTGAAAATAAAGCATTGAAATGAAAAATATGACGAATGTACTCGGCGGTCAGCCAGTAGTCAGTAAAGTGACATAAATCAATTCATATGATCATCAATTCAATATGATCAAATATTTTAGTACTGATTAAATCTGAAAAAAAAGGTTCAAATGAAAATTAAGAGGTTCTAAATGAAACATTGATCATCTGTATCAGATGAAGTTCAAATTAGCTACATATGTTTTAGTATTATTTTACTACTAACAAAACGGCAAACATTATTAAGTTTGTGTGTAAGCATGCCTATTTTAGTACAATTATTTGATAGGGTTATGTAAAATAGATGTGTATGTGTGTGTGATTTGTATGATTGGATCTATACAACTTTGGGTGGTTCTCAAAGTTGTATGACGCTGTGACCCAGTACTCGGGTGGAGCTCTAACATGCTGCAATGAAAGCTCCTGTATTGTTTATTTATTTCTCTAGATATCCCTCTAACAGAGGAAGTCTCAATTTAATCATGTCAATCTTGTCCACTTAGTACCTTCGTAGTATATAAGTGCTCGATCCATTTAATAATACTATGTATTACAATCTAAATTTTGAACCAAGGTTGTGTTCTAACATATATACATTATATATATTTTTCTAGATTTACTATCATTTTAAAACACTAGCAGAGTAATTTTTAAATTTGCTATAAACCTCTCTGATTATGTTTTATTTCAAAATATATTTATCATATGAGATGTTTACAAACAATTGACTTACATCAATGCTACATTGGAGATTATGTTTTTAAATATTGGTATTAATTATGTTTCTCATTTTATGGATTGTGCTACATAGAATTAATAAATGATATCTCTTGATATATCAGAATATAATTTTTCATAGTATTTCTAAAACTGATCCGTTTAAATGATGTTTGAAAATGAAATGAATTTTTACTTTTATTATATGTGTATTACCGATGAGGGATGTTTACAATTAGTAACATAAAAATACATTTTTTAATATAATATGTAAACTTTTAAAGACTGACGTTAATAGTTTCAATTTTTTTTTATTTAGATCAATTTAATTTATACCAGTAGACGCTATACACTTGGAATTTTCATGTTTTACATTTTTGTCTACAACTGTTAAAAATACCATTACATTACTAAGATTACTGTAGCATCTTACAATAAGGTTTTAAAATATGTGCATATATGTATATTTACTATAACTAAAACGTATCTCAAACATATCAAAATGAATCAAGTTGCTAAACAATATTAATAATATTGCGTGAAGCAAGCTTTATCCACGAAAGTATTTTTTATTTATATTTTAAATATCTCGGTAACTCCATCTTGCCCAGAAGTATTGTATCGATCTTGTGCATGAAGATGTCACAGACTTGTGTGTAGCGTTTTGTATTGTATTGATTTATAAAAAATAACATTTGTATGTTTATGTAGTTTAATTTTTACACTGTAATATATTACCTTTCTATATATTGACCTCGAAAATAAGGAAGATTTTTATGTTGCACTATTTCATCTTCCATTTTTGAGAATGTTCTTTTTATAATATTGTATGATGATACTAAAAGTATATGTTACAAATTTAAATTTCGTATACTGAATATTTATTGCCCAAAATATTATTTTTATTGGGTATTATATTATTATCGAATATACTAAAACGAATATTCTTTTTTTATTCGTTATTTATTTTAAATATTTTTTATATGTATTAAATTATGACGACTTAATGTGCCTTTGTCATTACACTGTTTCAAATAAATTATTGTGCTCAAAATATCTTCGTCCTCAGTGAAGTTGAATACGAAGAAGGCATGCCATAGTAACAGGAACATTAATAGACATGTTTGTGCTTGATATACATGTCAGTAATGTACAAGTTTAATATTATACATTTCAGATTAAATCATTTGATATCATTTAACGAATGTGGTTAATGTGATGATGTTAAAGAATATCGTGTACGCGTGATAAAAATGAATGTAAATTACTGACACTTTATTACAGGTTTTTTTTATAACCAAGACCCTTTTTAATTTATGTCGATTGAACTTTCAAAGCTACGGCATCTTTAGTGACATACGACATGTCTACCTAAAATATTATGTGAAATCAGTGTACCTTGTAGCTACTTGAATTTTAGAAACACATAAATTTATTAAAAGATGCTTCTCGTCCTCTACTTATTTTTATAAGGTACTATGAAAATATTGATTACAACAAAAGAATTTTAATGTATAACGCTAATTTTTTTTTTCTTAAAATATCTTTTAAAATGTTTCCGGTAATCAAGGCCTTATTTTTATCACAGCTGCAACTTGCACAGTAATGTGTCGTAAGAGTATTGCTCTATCAGACTTGAAACGTACTGCAAAATATGAAAATATGTACTACATGAAAATGTCACCAAAATATTCCCCGCGAAATTATTTAAAAATGTTTAATAAAAGAGGCTTCAGTTTTTTCAAAGAAAAATTCTTTTGCTCAAAAAATCATATGGGTTTGAGCAGTACTGTTACATATGCGAATTATAGAAGTTTATATTAAGTGTTCATTTCTGGAACTATCTTCGAATGTATAATGACTTGAATATCCCTCGTTTTGGATTGTTTCACTGTTAACCAAATCTTTTTTATGTCACTAAACGGGATTAATTGATTATTATCTGGTCCATCTTCAAGAATCCGTAAAAATTGTTTCAATACATTTTATTCAAAATTTACACATTCGTTTGGCATAATGAATCCAATTAATATTATGTACTTTAATGATATTGTGTGTTATTATGTTCCAATATCTAAAATTATGTGTTGATGAAATATTATTATCTGTTTGTTAAGAACACTTTGTGTTCAATGCAGTTTATTTTGACAAATGTTAACAAAACGGTCATCCACAACAATCGTTTTGAAATCGTAATGAAAAATTCAATTCCTTGTATGATTGTGTGGGCGTGTGACACGTTTGAATGTAATGTAGTAGATTGTAAGTATTGCTCTGTGGTTAAACCATCATTGTTTATTTCAATTGATACTTATATAGTTGACTACCTCGTTGGTCGTGTTGGTTGCAGGTGCGACTGCCGATCGGCAGGTCCCGGGATCGATTCCCGGGTCGAACACTACAATATTTTCTAATTTAGATTTTCTAGTAGTGGTTCGGAGTCTGGATATGTGTCCGATACATGGCAATAGGCTCACCACCTATTCCATAGAGGTACGTAAACGTAACTGGTGAATCGTGGGAGTGTTCTACATTCCTCTGCCTACCTCTTCGGAGATTACAAGCGTGAAGTTCTGCCTGACCCATAAAGCACCTAGCGTGCATATAGGGGCTCTGCTTAAAAACTTAAAAAAACATTGCACGATTTTATTTGTACGAAACTCATTACGTCCAGACGAAGGCAACTAAGCTTGGCCGTCAGTTTCCCACAGTTGAGTAAATTCGAAAAACCGCAGACGAACCGGTCGTTCAAAGGGCGATGTATGACGCCTAATCTTGTGTAATAAGCATTCTGTTCGCGTCGTAAATGAAAATTTATTCCATATGAACGTTCCAGAGCGCGGTCGTGGGCCCAAAGATCACGTTAGGAGGCTACCATTAAGAACAATCCACACTATGTTCACAATAAGGATTCATATCCTTATTGTGAAGATAGTGTGGATGTTTTCTGTTTTCCTCATGGAAAACAATTTTGAAATTAGAAAAGTGCAGAATATGTAACTCTACATTAATTTACATTGAAAATAATTAAATTGCTTGCTAACCCGCACGTGGATAGCGTCGCACGCAAAGTCTTAACTCTTCTTTTCATTGTGTGAAGATTCCTATCGTTGTGATAAGATAATAAAAATGCCAGCCCAAGATCACAGCGGAATGTAGGCCTTCCCCGCGGGGTTTTCGTCCATAATCCCGACGCTGGGCATAGGGTTGAAGATTGGTTTTTTATTTTTTAGAATCCATATCAAAGTCGGACTCTAAATTTAATTATTTGACTTGGGCTTAAAGTTTATCGTGAATTACGAAGCCGTAATTCAAAGTTAAAGTTAGCTCGATAAAGCGTTGTAAATCAACCTTAATCATCGCACTCTTCTAACTGTTGCTAAGAGTACATTATCCGTTAAAATACACTGTGAAATATATTACTAATAGCTTACAAAAAGATTGGATCAACACGTTTAGTACTATTTGAAGACATCCAAAGTTATCGTAGTGTGACGTTATCGTGACACTTGGTAATATTATACGTGTTTATTTAATAGTAAATTTTAAACGACTGTCATATTATAAAAAAACCAGATTTAAATAGTCATTTCCTCTCGGCGACGTATAATAAGTGTTGTACGAGACGAACATACAACATAAATTATGGCACTTGTTTAAAAGAAATATTTAAATAAGGTTGGATATAATATAATACAATATATTGCATATAAAACAATTACAGTTTTATATTGTAAAATTGTTGTTAAAATATCGTCACACGAAAGATCTTACGGTGTAGTTAGAGAACATCTATTACCATTAACGAACCTATCGTTTGTCTTCTACATATTGTCACTAACAATTCATACGCACACACATACACCCACACACACAATGATAATTGCTTGTATGTATATATCATCAAAATTTTAAATACATTGACTAATTGAACGAAACATTACAATTTTTACTCAATTGTAAACCAAGTAAATTATTTGTCATAGTACATCCATCGCGCGCAAGCGGGTTCTCACAATTTTGATGTTTAATTTCCACTGAAGCCGCAACGGAGCTTATCACGACCGGCGGCGAGCTTTCTAACGAGCTGGAAATTTAAGCTTATTTGTAATTAAGGTGTTCGGTTCCACAGTAGTACGTGAATGGGTGATAGTTTTATGCAGTGGCGCGCTACACCATTTATCTTAAGAAATACATAAACTTGAAGTGTTTGTTTGTAACATTAAAATAACCGCTTTTTTCTAAATGCATATGTAAGAAGTACACACATTACATACAACAAAATAACATTATAAACATAACATTATTTTTGGCTGTCTGTCTGTTTGTTTGTTTGTTCTGGCTAAACTCCGGAAAGGCTGGATAGATTATTATGGGACCTTCACTGGCAGATAGCTGATGCAATAAGAAGTAACTGAGGCTTAGTATTTAATTGAAGAATATTTGAATTCCACGTGGAAGAAATCTCGGGCACAGCTCATATAGAAAAATAGTTTAAGATGATACGTATATTAATGCAGTACACCTCAAAATGAATATATGGATTGCCGCTTTGGTCGTGTTGGTTGCTAGTGCGACTGCCGATCGGGAGGTCCCGGGTTCGATTCCTGGGTCAAACACTGCAAAATAACTTTTCTAATTTAGAAATTTTCTAGAAGATTTTCTAGAAAATCTAAATTACAATTCTAGTAGAGGTTCGGAGTCTGGATATGTGCCCGAAGCATGACAATAGGCTCACCATCTAATCCATAGTGGCACGTAAACGTAACCGATGAAACGTGTGAATATTCTGCATTCCTCTGCCTACCTCTTTAGAAATAACGGGTGGGATATTATGTTATATTACGTTACTATGTACACTCTTTTCCTCCTGATGCTGATGATTGCCAAAATACACATACATTTCTCCAGGCCAGGTTTCTCCCTGTGAGGGTCCGGGGTAGGCTTAGAACTAGTATATAATTATGTACCGTAATTACATATAACAATAATATTTAAGTAATATTCACGTGAGGCAGACGCTGGTTCTAAATTTTTTATAAAATCCAAATGCAATATGCCATATCACTGACGTCAATTTCAACGTAACACTCATTTATTGTTACACTGTTGGACAAGAGTCCCCTCTCAGATAGGGTTAAAGCCATAGTCTGCCACGGTGACCAAGTGCGGATTGATAGACTACACACGCCTGAGAAAATTATTTTTTATGAACTCTAACGTGTACAGGTTACGTCTCGATATTTTTCTTCACCTTTATACTATTGATACTGGGCAGTAACAGAAACCTTTATTCGAAATATAAAGAAATACAAGTACGTTATCTAGTAGGAAAAAGCCAAATGTAATATAACATCACTCCTGTAATCCGTGAAAAGATAGACAGAGAAGTGGGAGTATACGCTCCCGTTTTACCATTTACGTTTGTATCCCGCTAAATATATCTAATGTAATAAACCAAATGTATCCAAACGATTTCTTGTATATAACATCTATATTTCTTATTCAAAAAGTTTGAGCGACCACGTGGTTCCAAGTAAAAAATATCGCCAAATACTTAAGTGTACTTTCTTTTTACCCAAAAGTAAATTCAATATTTCGCAAGCCTAGTTTGTTGGACACGTGGAAAAAGTTTCGCACTGACATAGCAATAAAATCGTCTACGTGTATTTTAGGTTCAATATTGCATTTTACAAGGCCGGATATGCACCTTATGTCTAAGTATGTAAGATTCGAATTTGTTTTAAATACTAGTAAAATTTTCGTTGAGATATTAGAATTCAAACCACGAACGTGTGGATTACGTATGATTCCGATACTTCACGTTTACCAAACCCGGCTGAAGATATATTTGACTATTTGCGAAGCGATCTATTACTCTGATAGCAGCACAGCTGATGTCATGGATCTGTGGATTTCGAAATAAACCAGCTAAACAGATTGGTTAGAATTTGAAATGTATTTAGCAAGTTAGGTAGACAACACTATAAACGTAAATTCCAGTAATACAAACATGTTTATACTCTTTAATAGGTTGAAAGCTGTAGACGTACTGAAGTGTGGTAATATTCGCAGTATGAAATATAATGCGTTCCAAATATTTCGCTGTTTTCATATGAAGAGAAGAACACGTGTGAATCAAAGCATTTGGACTTAAAATTTTAAAATTATGTCTATGGGTGACAGCAGCCACTTGTGACGTATGCTTCCTTCACTTAAAAACTTACACACTTTAGAATCTTCTAGAAGTTTAGAAACTAAACAGGCACCTTTCTAGATGCTTAGTATGGCATTAGACGGCCGCGTGTGGAAATGTCCCGAGCTACTATTAAACTTCAGTTGTGTTTTAGTTCAAACGCATAAAGTAATTTTCTATTTACCGTGTGAGTCAGCTGTCAAAATCTCGAATCGTGATATGTCGTAGGCTGGTTAACGACCGACTTTCCACCGACATGACTGCGGGCGTGCATTGTTCGGGGGTTTTGGTCGCATTTCTTTCCACATTCATGAGCAAATTAATGTAACCAAGCGTTGCATATTTAATAGTTTAAAGGCACCGAGTTAGAAACTTTGTACATCTAATGTTTATTTTTATTATAATACTTTTACGAAAGAACAGTAATAGCTCAGTGATTTAAAAGTCAGCGTCCGACTCAGGGTGTCTTTTTTTTATTTAAAAATCTCTTGCTATATCAGTTATTTGATCGCGCGGTAGCATGCAATTTCTGCCGTGACCTCGCCTCACTCGGCAGGAGCTCATGAGGAAGGACCTCGTATAGGTCGGAAACCTGACGCGCCACCCGGAAAAAACATACGAGAGTCTAGTCGGCTTAATTTTAAGTCAGTTAAAGAACATATCACGAGGAAACCGGTACCAAAGTGGCATGACAGATTCTACTCCAGTGCCTCTCGAAGAAGACAAGTAGCATATTTGGCTCATGAGGCAAATTGTTCTAAATTTTTCCGCTTTTTTCCTCCTCAGTTGTGAGGCGATGGAAAACTTTAGAGTTGTCTGGTATTTGGCACGTTCTATAAAAAAAACGTTAAAGGAGCTTAGTGTGCGTGCAATAAAACTGCTGATGAGGAATTTTACAAGCGTTGAACGATATCTATTACTATCAGCCCACCAATACTCGTCAAACACATGTACCTGCGTCCTATATTTAACAACCCAATCAAATATTTATAATTCAATTCAGTTTTAAAAACCTCATAAAGAAAGAAACATTAAAATAGTAAACCTCAGCTAAGTAAATCAATAAACTGAATTTGAAAAACAGAGAAATAATTTTTAAATTATATTGAAAATGTATTGAAAATTAAATTGAAAATTGACTGCCTCGTTGGTCGTGTTGGTTGCAAGTGCGACTGCCGATCGGGAAGTCCCGGGTTCAATTCCCGGGTCGAACACTACAGAAGAGTTTTTCTAATTTAGAAATTTTCTAAGTGATTTTCTAGGAAATTTTCTAGAAAATCTAAATTAAAATTAAAATTCTAGTAGTGGTTCGGAGACTGGATATGTGCCCGATGCATGGCAATAGGTTCACCACCTATTCCATAGCGGGACTTAAACGTAACCGGTGAAACGTGGGAATGTTCTGCATTCCTCTGCCTACCTCTTCGGTGATTACAGGCGTGAAGTAACGTTTTTTTTACGTACATTGAAAATGTTCTAACCAAAAAGATGAATAAATTATTTCAGTTGATGATATATTAAGTAATACGCAGGCTTAGTCACTTGTTGTATAATAATCAATCGCTTTAAAATAACCTGACAAAATAAATACGATTTTTTTACAAATACCCACAATTTTAACAATACAAGAAATTATGCAAGACGTGTTCTCTCGGTTTAAAATTATGACTTTACTCAGAGTTACCAACATTGGAACGTGAGGCCTCAACAGTATTGCCAGTTAAATACATTAAGTGTTTATTGTTTGAAATATTTATTATTGTTTATTGTTGTTTATTTTGTGTTGCGGTTATAAATATCAACATCGTAACTGTCTCATATAACAAACTAATGGCTACACATACACACACACTTTTCTAGTATTATTCCTTTGATTTTACTATTAGTAATTGTATAAGTCTACATTAATGACAACGCACGTCAAGCACAAAGATATTTTATATCAGCATTGAAACAAAAAGATACTTTATACAATAGACAATCGTAGAGTAATAATAATGTAAAAAGTAACGTGGTGTGGAAAAAAATGGCAGATGAAAGAATTGCATGACATAATTTTTGATTTGGATATGGAGGAAAATGGAGATTATGGAGACCTCTCGGTAAGCGTAGCGTAGGACGACCTCCGGCTCGCTAGTCCGACGACATCTGTAGGATCGCCGGCAGACACTGGATGAGGAAAACGGAGGACCGAGCAAAGTAGCGCGCTTTGGGGGAGGCCTATGTTCAGCAGTGGACAGCTGTAGGCTGATGATGATGATGATGATGAAACGCGAAAGTTTGTAAGTATGGATGGATGTTTGTTACTCTTTCACGTAAAAACTACCGAATGGATTTAATGAAACTTTACAATTATATAGCTTATACATAGGTAACAATTTATAAAGATATTCTGTGAATTGTCCAAAATATCATGTACGTAGGTAAATATCAAGTAAGTAGGATATTCCGAGCTGGCGTCCGCGTTGGGCCCCTCGGCTCTCACCTCTAGCTCGCCTGGTCATCTTTTTTGTATAGATATTTGATTTTTTCTTTTCTCTGTGAAGCAACATATAAGCTACCTTTCATCCTAGAATTCCCACGAGGTCTGTATTTATGGGGGAAAAACTATGTGACACACTGATTTCCACACGGGCGAAGCCGCGAGAACTTCTGGTAGTTATATGTAATATAATACAATAGTACTTGTCTATACGACCAGCACATCATTTGTATCTTTCAATTTACAACTAGTATGAAAAGTCTGATATACAAATGTTCTTTAGAACTGTGTTTTAATTTATTCAGTACTTATATCAAGTACTATAACAACTCTGCTCTGTACTGTAACAGACTGCTCTAGAAGAATTATCTATTTAGTCTCGTGTACAATCGCCCACGTACTCCGTTCATTTGATGTATATACCCGCTCAAATGCATTAACTTGGGATTTTTCATTGCAAACTTGCAAAAGTCAATTGTAACGATACTAAAACCGATTAAAATATCAATGCCTTTAAGTTTACACAACGAATAATATAACGTTCGTAAACAGTTCACTCAATCTACCCTTGTGTGCACGGAACTTAAGATGAATGAATCGTTCGCTTGCACTGCTGAGCGGTATGTTGAATAATTTTCACAGAATGACGTTTCAATTTGACTTTGTAGCAGTCGGTCTGGCCGCCACTGTATTTAGTCTCGTTCAAATGAACCGTGCAGGTGACAGCTACAGGCTGCAGCTCGCAAAATTCGTGACATTCCATTTATAGTCGGGACTTAAACAAATCGCGGGGTTAAATGCGGTTTTTGTTTACGGGAACAGCGCAAACATAGGTGTTAAGGGTCCTTTCAAATAGACCGCCTCGGAGAGCAGAGTATATATTGATTGCATTTAAAATAGAACTTTAAGAATAAAATAGAACAGTTGAACTTGAACTTTAAAATAGAACAGTTGGATAAAGTCTATATTTACAGTTCAAATGTTTTAAAGCAAGAGGATGCTCGAGCATTCAGTTCTATTTAAAAAATGATCTAAGTGTGCACTGTTCCCCTTACCGATCTATTTAAAATAACCCTTAATAAGAAATGCTTTGTATGTTTTAGTAACAAGTGTATTTTCACTATTTATACATCAAAATCCCATCAGCGTGCCTCGACTATAACTAAATATTCGTATGTAAAAGACATAAGCCACCCCATTGAACCGCTAAAACCTGATTGACTTCAATGGGATTAAAGTTGATCGCTGAATCAAAATAAAAATGCCTCTCGTACCTGATTTTTATTAAAAAATAAATATTTTTATAAGAGTCAGATTTGTCACATTAAAGAATTGAATTAAATATGATGTTAGCTCCTAATTTACTTGGGTTGTTTAACATAACTTATGAAACTGGGAGTACCACACTTCTGGGCGTACCCCTACGGGGATATACAGTAGTGATGTTGTCGTTTTATAATACCGTGTTACAAATACAATCCATCTATGATAAGGCACGTGTTAACCATTGCTAAAATATTCCCTGAGGGACTTTTTGTAGCTGAAGACTTGAAGTATACTGCAATGCAGATTAGTGGAAACTGTGATTCCCTATTTAGGTCTTGACAAGTACTAAGCAAATAGACGACAGGGTATGATAGCGCTCATTAGGGGAAACCTGAGACAGATGAATGATGATCATGATAATAGTGGTGATGGCTGTGGTGATGATGATGATGATCTCGATGGTGGTGATGAAAATGAAGTTGAAACGCTAAGTTAACTACAAAGTTCATTGGAGACAACTCTGTATTGGATTAGTAAACAGATACGCCGACAACAATATCGTTGTTTTTAAGCACGTGTTTTTGTAATGTGTATAAAATACATCAAATATATTTGCAATATCACAATCATATCAGGTTCAGGAATCATTTATTTATTTATTTATTTATTTATTTTAGTGTAACACCTTAAAACTTCTTGTACACACTTGTACTCCACAAGGGCGTACTTAGTTCCTAATGGCATAATAATATATGCACATAGAACATGGGCTACCTAGTCTTATGATCACAGCGGTATACTATGAGACAAACTACCTTCACTTGATCGAGTTGATGGATCTTATAACATATATTCACGTACCCATGGTCGTAAGAAATAACAAAAGAAATAACAATAAAAAGGCTTTTAATTAAGGTGTATTTTGAAGCATATTTTCAACATAACATTTTCTTATTCATGATACTCTATTCTAAA
>DWEJ01000184.1:0-19838 GCA_018245835.1 Mysoria sejanus stolli | reverse complement strand
CTGGCCATTGTCTTCTTTGGTGATATCCAGTCCGAAGGCGGACACCTGCAGCTGTCCTGTATCCTCTGCTGGCGGTAACGCTGGCAGGTGACGGCTGGGACCTGTACAGTGGCGAAAGTACACGGCTCCACTTCAGAACGCTTACCGTTGCAGCTTTTATGACGTAATGTTGCGTGTTGTTGCAATTTGAAAAAAAAAACTAATTGAGTGACATAAAAACAATTCAAATTATGGCCCCATGTATTAAAAAAACATGTCACTGTAAAATAAAAACCAACTAGTTTATGTGAATGTTTTGTTCTTTGAAAAGTAAAAGATAATTCAATTCCAAATAATACGACAACACTGAGATGTTTAAAATTGGAATAAAAATAATATTGCAATAATAAGGACAATACGAAGAAAAATATATGTTACCAGTTAATCCAAAAGCAAATTTGTTATTCAAAACACTTCAATCGAAATAGTAATTATTGTTATCGTTATTTTTATTTAAAAATTATAATTTATAGAGACAATTTGTTAATTTAGTTATTAAAACCCGCATTTGGCGTTTAGTGTAATAAGTGTCGTGAGTATTGGTGGCGTTTTGTTAACTGAGACAAAATATACAGCCGTTGGAAATGGAAACATATCTTCAGCTCGAGAGTACAATTTTAAGCATGTATTGTAAAATTTAAAACACTTTGTTTGACTACGAAGTGCACCATGTTGGGCGCCATAATCACAAATACAGTTTGCAAGTGTTTGCAATGTAGACTTTTAACGTAAAACTGATAATTATACTTCATTCATTTATTCTCAAAAATCCCAAAAAATATTACAAATACGAGTCCAGTCTCGAGTCAGTGGATCAATGATTTGTAACTAGTTACTAATAATAACAGATTAAGTGCAGGTTTATTATATACATAAACAATTTCATATTCGAGTTTAGAAATCTGTTAAAAGTTTTCGTCATATTAATAATAAACCAACAAACTAGAAAAATTATTATAACTCGACATTTTTATAAGATTATGTGATATTTAAAAAAATATCAACAGAAGAAGAAATATGACTCCAAGAAGCCTTTGAAAAAGTTTTGATGGTAAGTTCTCTGGCGTACAGACAGTGACAGCCACAATGACAAGCGCCACACGTCACCCGTCAGTGTTGCCTTACTTTGTGCCGGCGCGAGCAACCTGTGCCTCAACTGACCAATTTTCTCCTCTTCCGTCGGCTCGGGAGGCGTTTCCTCCGTTTGCGGACCTCTCATCAAGCCCAAAAGCACTCCGAAGATGTACCTGTCAGGTTTGATATACTTGTAAAATGGCTGTACATAAAAAATGTATTAGCTATACAATGTGCATATAAAAAAAAGTGATGACATTAAAAAAAAATATTTTTGCTTAAAAGAACGAGAATCACTGTATAATTTAACTGGTCATTGAAAAATATTAATTTACGCGTATAATAGTGCATAATATAAAAAATAAAACGAATTATACATAATAAGAAAATACAATAAATGAAATATTTGTTTATAGCAAGAATACAATTTTTTATATAGACAATTTTGCCTCTTTACATGGATGAACTAAAATATGTCCAACAGAATAGTAGTATTGGTTGGTAATAGCTTTTAGTATTCTAGCGCAAATTTTTTCTGTAATAGCCAAGGATAAAGTTTTTCATTTTAGTCTACAAGGGTAACAGTTTTCCAGTGTTGATTGAGATTCCATACAAAAACAAAATCCTCAAATATAATTTAAAATTTTTTTTTAGTAATTTTATAAATATACAATAATAACGAAGAAAAATATAGGAACGTACTTTTTCTTAGTTTTCTATGTAAAGGCAACTAAATATGAACAAATGCGAGTATATAACATGCACATTTACTAACAGAAATCAACTAAACACACAACTTTACAGAATCTTAGCAATTGTCAAGACAATTGACAATAGCAGTGCAGCAGTGCATCGCATAGCTTTCTTTAAATTTAAAATAAAACTTATGCGCTTGTGTCAAATATTTAAAATAATTTACGTATATCATATAGTTAGAGAAACAGTATCACAAATATAATATATGTATAATTCTAAACTTAGAATAGAAGAAGAATAGAGGAAGAAGATATTTATAAAACCGGGATTTTGTCGTAATTGTAGGAATTTTCCAACTTTGGTTTTTTTTAACATTACATTTTAATGTAATTTTCGAATCAGGCAGATTCGAAATCTAATGATATAACTATTTTGTCGCATATTGTTACTATATATCACTCCTGTGTTTAGTTATTACGCGTACTAAATATATATGAGATGTAGCGTACTGTCTGTATGAATATTTGACGGTAATTTTACATAAAACATACACAATTTTACACAACTACAAGAAAAAATACCATAAACATACATAAACAACATGTAGTAGAAAAATGTGAAATTTACCAATGACTGTGCACCATATAACGTTGCGTGAAATGAAACGAATACCATAAACAATATGTTTGAAATTCACACTTATTACAGAAGTAATAAGGTTCATAACTCACCTAACGACGACCACAACACCGTATCCCAAGTAATAGAACAGATAGAAGAACATTTTGAAGAAACCAATGAACAGTTCGGACGGACGCATCTGTTGGAGATCAGCGATTCTCGACTTTATGTTCGCTGGCGATAAGGACGCGAATGTCGCGAATATGCCGTCTTTGATCGACTGCAGGCCGCGTCGGAAGGGATCTTTCCCGGCCCTGTAAAATATAATGACGTTAATTAAGTTTTACTTTCTCGTAAAACTAAATAATTCACCTGATTTTATGCTCTTATAGTATTTTGACATCTACATCAACATTTACATCAGTACTCCGTGCTCTCTGCCTACCCAGTGAGGGCGTGAAGATATGTATGTATGAACATTAACTTTGGATCTGAAGTGCTACCGAAGGCAGTTTACTTTACTACCACACAATTTATATAAATTTATAAGTGTCCCTACATCATTTATATCGAAATACAGGAGCCTAAGTATAGGAACCTTGTGACGTAAACATTTGTAATAGCGGCGATTCTACTGAATCTGGGCAGAATGATCTGGAACATTAAACTAATGACCTTTCATCGTCGTCATCGCCCAGGTACGTGTAGGCGGCCTCGCGGTTCTTGGGCCCGCTGGCCGTGTCCTCGGACGCCGCCATGAGCCCGGACGCGTGCGTCATCTCGAAGATGGCGTCCTCGCAGAAGTTCACGAACGCCTCCAGCTTCTCCTTGTCGCCGCCCTCTGTCACTATGCTGTAGAAGAAGGCACGTTTCGATTCCTACAGAGAAGGAGATAATGCCATTTTATTAAAATATTTATCACTTACCAATAAAGAACTTCTTATTTGAGAAGAAAAATGACGTCATATATTTAAACTTTCTTTCTTCTTTGAAACTTATAACGTGGAGGATTTTACTCGTGTTTCTCACAAACAATGTTATTTAGTACATTCCAAAATCATCCGCCTATAACTTGATCAACTTAAAGTAACGTTACGCCTGTAATCCCGGAGGCTGTCGGCAGTGGAGTGTAGTTCACTTTCACATCACCAGTTATGTGATACATTTCAAATGGAATAGTGAATTCTTGTCATACACCGGGTAAAAATCGTAGACTTCGAAGTACTATTAACAATTCCCGGAGAAAAAATCGATTTATACCCTATCCGGGATCGAACCCAGGATGTCTCGTGCAGAAATCACCTAAATAACTTTAAAATTTGTAGAATCCAATTCGCTAGGACCGTAGCAAATGAAAGGGTCATCTATTTTCGGTGCTGGAATATCTCTTATTGGAAAGATCGACCAATTTAAAATAGCCAATTACTTTATACATACATACATGTCGCTATATTCCATACCCCCCATTGCTTGATATGAATCTACATAACATGAGTTTTGTTATAAGTTACCTTAATCTGTGGTTTTTCCCACTGTTCGATATTGGATTCCTTAATCTCAAAGTAGACTCGTTCGATACGTTTCGAGCCCCCCATGATCTCAATACGGCCGAGGAATGGCTCGAAGTAATTGAGCACGGAACCGGCTGTCTCCAGAAAACGGGCCAACCTGGAGAAAAGTACCGCAAACGTAAAATATACTTCACAATGTAGGGAAAGAATATTTTAGGATAAATATGAGTAAAGTATTAAAGTTTCAAATGTCCTTACGTCGTCAATGAAGAATGTTTTAGATTCATCAACTACAGTTCTATGTATTAAAATAAATCACTTATTAAAATAAAGTAAATCACTTATTAAAATAAAGTAAATCACATTCATTACCACTTTTTAGCTTTAAGTCCATGAGTGATTAAGACATGAGTTATTTAAATTCGATGCCCTAGTAAGAATTTCGCTTACACTTTTCTAATACTTATATCAGAATTTTTACGATTAAATACTATATTAACCACTTACCTAGGTTCATTAGGCATGTGTTCGGATAAGTTGGTTAAGAGCACGGCCAGATTGAAGCCGATTTCCTTCGCTGGTTCATGGAACCGGTCGCAGAATCCTATGTAGTTCAGTTTGCCATCGTGGTTCGTTTCACAGCAGGCCAGAAGGAATTCTATCTCTTCCCTGGTGAATATCAAAATTAAATAAGTACCTTGTGGAATTTTCATCAAATCATAAATAGGAGCTGTGTTTAAGAGTACTAATAATGAATATACTGTAGGCGACTCACCAGCTGCTATTGTACCTATAATAAAATATAGGTAGAACTAAAATTGTGAATACACCAATCCTGATACCACAGATCATGAACATGTTCCCTATTATCATTGATATAAGCAAAAATGTAAATCGTCTCTACCATTTACATACAATTTTTGACAAGCAGGGATTCTCCACGCATTTCTATAAGCATGGTGTTGTGTGTACGCTTACGGTGTATAACTCTTCTGCTGTTCCATTTTCTCCTTGAAGTCCTTGGGCAGCACCCAGCCGTCGCTGTTGGCGTCGATCTCCTGGAAGCTCGCGCTCGACGTCAGGTCCTTCAGCTTTAAGAACATGTCGAAGTACTTGAGGATCAGCTCCACGTTGGACGCAGATTCCACCAGGGTGTCCACCATCTGCTTGCCGATTGTACCTGGAGAATGGATTAGGCAGTTTAAAAAAAATACAGAACCTGGCCATGTTATGGTTATGCTTTAGCTGTAGTCTAGGAAGCAGTATTGGAGGGCACAGTAGCAGAATCAACTAGGAGGATATAAGGTGTGAATATAAAAAATGTCGCTTGCTGAAAGCCTGCTGAATTTCGTTTTCTACTTCGGGCAGAAAAATTAAGATGAAATTTAGTAATCTCAGGTTTTCTGTACACCTGTGTATTATTAGTTATTAGAGTTACCATTGACAACGTTTCCTTCCAACATAGACAGCATCATGGTAATCATGTCCTTCTGGAGGTTGAGAAGCTCCTTTAGCAGGTCCACTTGAGAAGAGTGCTTCGACAGTTTGTCTTGCATGTGCGAGAACAAGAACAGAAAACCACCAACTGCGTCCCACAACCTGAAGGGAGTAAAGTCATTTAACGTAATGTTTAGGCACCCAGCGATATCATTTTTAACATGGTGAACTTTTATGATGACCATCAAGCGTTAATTGATTTTCGCAATCATTGACAACCATCCAAATTTAATTATCATGTCTCATATATTCGATATCGTCAATAGATGCATCGCTACCATAAAGATTTCGAGGAAAAAGCTAAGCTGCACTGATTTTTCAATGATTTTTGACTTATAACAAATTGCCAAGAATTTGAACGTGAATTTATAAGACTTTTTAAGTAAATAATTTTGATGAAAAACACATGCTACAGGTGCAGGGTTATATGTAAAGTTGTACCATTACAAGATTAATCTCTAGTACCTAGAATGAGCTAAAGCCTGTTGATTCTGTGTACAAGGACCCTGGATGACCTCAGTGAGGGTGTTGAACACCTGAGATGCCACATCGATTGCTTTGAAAAAGTTCGCTTTGCCCGCTGGGTCGATGAGTTCCTGTTGATTGCAACAAAAATTTATGGAAATGCATAATGCATTTCCATAAATTCCATAAGTTCCATAATTGGGCAAACAAAATATCTTTGAGTTTAATTAGTAAAAGCTCTTCTTACCTTGCTTGAATAATGCCAGTAGAAGTCCATGATGGATTCCTGAAGCCTCAGCAGATAATCGACGGTGCAAATGACCACGTTCACTGTGGTCGTGTTACCAGCTTGGGTACGTAAATAGTTCTGCCATTCTGTGATATGAGGAGTAATGTAAAAGTATCAGAAAAATTAAAACGTTGCTGCTAACCGGCAAAAACAATTACCGCGATGCTTCTGCATGCAGAGCATGTCGTTTTATTAAATTTAATATGGTCATGAATCTTTGCGCCGATAAACAGATAATGTTGAAGGATCCTTTGAAGTAAACACCTAGTAAGATCATAAGAGTGATAGTGAGGAATTTCAGGAATCGTTGATCATGTCTTGCGCTGCAGCTAATAAAATAATAAAGTTGATATTTATATTTTAAGTATCTGATAGTATGGTGCAAAAAAAGAACGGAATATTGTTGTTACTAACCGAGATTGTGGCCTTCACAAGTGAGCTGTATGAACCTAAACAGGGCGCAAGTGAACTCAGCGTCGTGCATGTTCTTCTCGCCAGCCGCCCCTTCCAAGCCAACCCCCAGACCTGAAACAAGATGAGAAGTGTTTTACAGCAACAAAAAGCATTGTGTCAACATACTATAATAATACTGGCCGGCAATCCTGATTTTCACCATTAAAATATTCATGGCTATTCATATGGCTATTCTTCGTTAAAGTCGTGGATAGTCATTGACTTTTTTTTCAGTAAGTTTATCCTATTCTATGTCATACTTTCGAAGTATAATTTTGTATTTTCGGTGACGAAAATTGGAAAAAATCGCCCATAACAAAAAAAATATATAAAGTAATATTATATTTCGGGTATTAAATTATTTGAAAATCTATTACTTAAATTTCTTTCATTGTAATCATACCTTCCGCTTTGGTGTTCCTTTCAAAAGCGTCCAAGTCGAGCACAGAACAGGAATTCATGAGACCAGCTATGGACGTGAAGAATCCGACGTCCTTCTTATCCTTTAAATGGTTTAGCATACCCTGTTGATGACAAAAAGAAATTAATTCGATGTCGTGTAGCAACCCTTTATTTTGGTTTGTTGTTATAATGGTTCTGAATCTATTTTTAAATGAATATCAAATGTTATTTTTGTACAAATTGTGTTCATATTTAAGTTTATTAAAGAGAACACATTAAGAAATAACAATGAAATTACAATTTTCGATTATTCGATTAAATTCGATTAGGTATGAATCGAAAAAACCATTTTCGATTCATACCTAATTTTATTTATAGACGAAATTGTTTTCCAAAGTATTTTTTAAGAATATGAATTGAGGCTATTTGCAGCAACTTCTTCTTAGAAGCTGGTAGAGAACTAATAATTACTCCATTACTATAAGCAATTTATATTAATAATAGCGATACACAATTTTTGCGTCGGGGTGCATGCAAGAAGTTTCTCAGAGTGGCGATTATGTCTTTAAAGTTAGTACTTAACATAATAATATGCTTCCTGGCGCACCCTGGACACTGCGACTAATCCTTTCACTACGATGGTTGACTCGAAGAAGTTTTTAAGTAATAAATAATAAGTTTGCTCACCATTTGAATATCAATGTTGCCACCTCGCAAAATAGAAATGCCTAATTGTAATGTTTTCATGACCATCTCACTGGGAATGCCTTTGGAGGCCGATATGTGGAGTAACACCATTTCAGCCACACCGCGGTTCGCGAGGCGGGCTTGATGGAATAATAATTTTTGTTTCTCCATTTCTTGTTCCTGTAATTATTGAAAACGTTGTAACTATATTATTTTTAAACTATCAACTAACGACTAAATCCAAATGTATAAACATTAACTTCTTCCTTGCCGTACACATATAGTTTATTCAATATTTTGTTTGAATTGCAACGTAATTCAAATAATTAAATCTAAAATATTTCAAATGTTCACACTTCATGATCTTAAAGGACCGTTAATTACCTCGAAAAGTTTTATTATAAATACATACCATAAACATGTCCATAGTTTTCTGCGTGTAACAACATAATTTTTATAAAAACAATTATTTTTCATAACAAAAATTATAGGATTGAACACCACAACGAAAAATCGTATATGGAAGTAACCGCTTAACTTACTTGCTTTATAAGTTGGAAACACTTCACAATATAAGATAATTAATGTACATAATTACGTACATTCTTTAATTAAGTATTATCTTGAAACAAACAACATAACACATATTTAGTATCAACGTACGTGTATACTCGCGCCTCCCTCGTCTTCGGCCTCTGCTTCTCCGCCAGCTTCTTCCTCCTCCCCGCCACCTTCTTCCTCTTCTTCTCCACAAGACTTAGCGATTATGTACGCATAAGCCATGTACAGTGGATCTTCCTGTAAATTATATTTTATGATATAATAGATGAACTAGAAATGGAAGTATGAAAATATGGCACAGTAAGCACTGTGTAATATACTTTATATAAATATGCTTTTTATGATTACCAGATGACGTTCAGCTAATAATAGATCTGTGCGATCAATGTTGCTAACTGATATGACCGACTGAGCTAATTGAATTTAAAAAAACAGGTGACAACAAGAGTGAATGAAAGCATGAGAGCGAAAATGAAATAGCACATGGGCAGACAATTTAAGAGAAAAGTTTCCGTAACATCAGGATTATGAAAATGAAATTCTCATATTTTATAGATTACGAGTGCTACTTTGATCGAGTGGATCCAACTACAGGTCCTGATTTCGATCATCGGATTGAATACTATTGAAATTTTATAATTTAAAATTCTTAGCACCTCGGAGGTAACCCGTGGCAGTGTACTACCATCCTCTTCGTAGGGATGTACGCATGATTGTAAACGTTGTTACGATTGACTAGTAAGATACAGTACCTGCAATGCACCTGAACGTTCAGTCATCGCGCCCCTGCAGAAGGTGGTCACCAGCTGCGTCAGTGGATCCGGCTTCCCTTCCTCCTCCACCACATCGCTCTTTTTCAATTCCGCGTCTTCGAATGATTGCTGTGGAAATACAATGACAACAAGTATATTTATATAAGGGTTTTCTATATATTTTAGAATTAAAATTTTTTTAACGTAACATCTTCTACTTTAAATAATTACCATGAGATAATTAGTTTATTTCAAAAATTATTTAACTGACATAAGTAAAACAGCCAATAACTATAGTTATTTTTTCATTATATCGAACTAATTTCGTTAATGCGAAGAATACGAGAATGAAAATTCTTCTTGATGAATCTACTTAACAGGATTCAAGTAAATTACTTACTGTAAGATCTTCTATCATGACTTCTTGCCCAATATTTTCTTCCTCCAGCCATAGCTCGTAGTAAGTGCGTGCAAATATATTGCATGCTCTATGCCTGTGGGCGTGTAACGTGAAAATTTGTAAAAGGTTCGTCGTAAAAACGGATAATGGTATTCCGTACGTACTTCACTTAAATATTTACAATTTTAAATAACATTTAAATAAAAAACGCGCGTACAATCCTGTCACATATGTATAAATACAATTCTTCATGGCTTATACGTAAACCTTCAGCCAATATCCTTCTGAGGTATGTAAAGATTCAATGAGTTCATACAGGAAGTCGCTCTGCGAACCTTACAATTGAATATACAGCCTTACCTGCTAATTTTGTACAAATGGATTGATCGTAAACACGCAATGGCTGCGCGTTTTCTCGCAGCGCAGAGAATACGCTTCCAATTGCTAGAGCGCTGCGTTGGCTTCGTCGCCTTGTTAGTCCGATAAATGCAGCATGCGCACACATCATTTCAATCGAATTCAAAAAAATTCTCCAATAAAATTCAAAAAGTGGCTTGTCTGACAGGCATTTGAAAGTGTCGAGGAATTCATTTGGAATTAATGACCGGTGTATGGGAAATTCATTCCATAATGGGATGTAAGCGGAACTGGTGAAACTGGCAAGTATATAATCCACTGCCTACCTTAGGTTTTACAGGCTTGATGTTATGTGTGTGTGAGAGAGAGATATGTTCATAAATCACAAACTTTTGATTTTGTCTGTAAAATATTTGTTGGCGCATCATATTAGTTAGCAATAAAGCGCTATTGACTCACAGTTAACACAACCGTTGTAATTAATTGATGTTAGAAAAGTCTACACCACATACATTCATCACGTGATATTTTATTCAGGAACAAATCATTCGACTTGAATGCTTTGAAACGATTAAATATTTTCACCACTGTTGATTCGTGTTCAAGTTATTCGTCAACAAAGAAATAACTATTGTTAAGGTAAATAGAGACACTATATACAGGCACACGACACTCGATCACAAATATTGCACACGATTTAAATTGAACCTCGGCAGCGAATGGAGTGACGTTTGTCTGAAGCACGCGATCACAGCCCTCTTACGTTGGATGGACACAACGGAACGATACACGTTCTTGCTCATTTGTTGTGGGTGGTCGATCTATTTCATAAAAATTATAATATACAAAAAGTATATCACCCGATCCACTTCTGGAAATAGACGTTACCTAATAAATGGGATTTTTGCCCATACTCTCCACGCTGGACATTGGGTTTGGGATATTTAGTATGTATTGGGACACGGTTATCCATTTGAAAAGCTGTCTGAGTTTCTGATATCGATTCGATTCAATTGCTTACCAAAATGCGTAATTTATAAATAAAAGACTATGTTCAGTTTAATTCTGATAAAAGTTTTCGTTACACAGTAAAAACTAAACATAAACTAATAAAGAAGAAAGAGAATAGTTTGTGACTTTTTTTGGAATGGTTTAATAGTGCATTAAATGTGACAACCAGTTGTGGAACCATAAAAATACGAATAACACCTACATTACTTCAATATTCTTAAAATAGCGAATTATTGGCTAGTTTAAAATAACAGAATGGTGATAACATATCATTTGCGCTTTATTTGCGTTGAAATGGACAAGTTTTAACTCACAGGAAACTCTCCTAACAATATTTATGAATAATACGTAGATTTATATGATAAAACAATTGTAGACCGAACTTACCATATGTAATCCGAATAGCACTTTGCTCATAGCCACGATCCTCTCTACTGTGTCGTCGATGATCTTGGCTTTGTTCTCTGGCGTGTTTTCCGTTATCGCGGTCTTGCTCTTCGAACCCAGCTTGCTGTAAAGGTAGTGCTGCCAGGACATCTCGTCGGCGGGGTCGATCTTGTCTGGCAACGTCAGCTGGATTTTGGCGTACTCTGACACGTCTTGCTCCGTCATTTTCTGTTGGTCAACAGATATGCTGAACACTTAAAAACCATTAAAATAACTGCGTATGCATCTTCTTCTCTGTAACCTACTTATTATAAAAATCAGAGGATCATAAAACTTAAAACTTCGTCGTAAATCGTTACTAGTAGACGTTAATTTTTTAGCCGAAGGTCCAACACGATATTTGCTTTATGCTTAACTTCAATTAGATGAATACCTTCAAGAATCGATCCTTGCAGTGCTGCACCAGCTCCTGCTCCCTGCCCGCGAACAAGTTCAGCCCGACCGGCAACAGCCTCTTCAGACACGCGACCATCAAGGACGCCTGCACCTCCTTGTCCTTGTCTCGCTTCTTGTCGCGGTGTTTCTTCTTCTTCTACAACGGTCACGAGATTCATTTAATGTACTTATACAAATTAGTTCCTCCGCGTTGTACTTGGACAGCCATCAGAAAAATCAGAAGTTTTTGAAGTATACGAATATTTTGCGCAAGCCATAAGACTATATTTGACATAGACCATTAAGGGATATTTTATAAGTAAAAAGCATCTCTTTTTATACTGGGGTCGTAAGGAAAAAAGTTAAATGTTCTAAGTATTATTTTTTGAATAATTTTCATTAAAGAATTATCCAATAATAAGTTTAACAGCTAAACTTAATTTAATAACATATACTGAATAAATTTGTATTGCTCCGAAGTTATTAAGGAGGAGAATTTGATATAGCTAAACAGCAAAGGTCTTTTAATGCACGACAGTTTTTTAACTACTAAATTTAATTCTTTACTGGAAGCGTTAGTCTGCATAAAGCTCTAAAATTATCAGTCATTATTAATACGTGAGGATTTATAATATTTAAAAAATATAGCAACGATGATACTATAAGATATTAATTACTTTGTTTTATTGACAATAAGCAATTGCTTATCAGGTAGCAAGGAGTTATTAAGCTGGCTAAAGCTCTCATTTACTTCTATATTTTCTGGAATTATAATATAGTAATACGTATTTGTTCTTTATTGTTACACCTAAAAACTAGATATAAACTGCTGACTTATTGCCTAGTGGGGTTTAGTTATGCAGTGATGTGCGGGTATAGGAATTGTAATGGTGGTAGGCGATTAATGTACATATTTATCCCTGCTCCTTGGTAATGTTACGTTAGAAGTAGCTGTAAAAGGAACATAGTATTATTAGAAGTGTTTGCATGCCTTTACCTTTCCACCACCTTGGGGTGCACCATCTACGACGGTGGTGACTCGCCTCGTTGCTGTGGGCATTATCAACACCTATTCGCGACAAACGAAAGTATTACAAACACAGTACAAATGGTAGAGATACGATTATACATTACAATGACGACGAACATAATGTGCTATGTTTTGCTTTTTGAGTGAATTTGGTATAGTGAAAGCTGATGTGAGTAAATGCTGGTAGTCTGATTGTGCAGAGTTATTGTTTGGTTCTTAAATCTCCAATTTTCATTATTACCACACCAATTTTAGAATCTATTATAGCAGGTGACGTCAAGCGTCACCTGTCTTTCAGAGTATGCTCAGTATTTATATTAATAGAAATATATATATTGGTTTCATTGTTATTTTGAATATTGCAGAATATCAAATTCTGATTCTTATTTCTTTATTCAGGAAGTTTAGCATGATAATATAGCAACAACCTTTTATAACTGTAAACCCTAACGCACAATAATTTTCTCAATTTTTTTCGTAATACTTTCAAGAGAGTTGAAAGAACGAGCCAAAAAATTGAAAGCTGATATAATCGAAACATTTGAAATTAATGAATATGAAGACGAAACAGATATTTCGTTAGATACGAACATTTAAACGGAAACATTTGATAATGTTTCTATGTAGAATGAAAATGATAACTTTAGAAATCACGATAGGATCGACGATTCACTTAAATGTGTTTTATTGTTTCTATTTACCATGTTGTCGATCTCGTTTGCAGATATGAAATTTTGTTCTTCTTTTAGGAAGTACTGACTCTTGGACCAAATGTTGAAAATTTCCGCGACATGGTTGTAGAGTTCCTCGGCCTCTGTTATGAAAAGTAAGTAGAAGATTGAATAATATTGTAACGAATTAGCTACATCAAAACGTATGAAACAGAAAGACTGACAAATTTGAATAAAAAAAAAATTATTTTATTGATATCATGTCATTGTAAATGTTGAGATTAATTTCTAAGGGTTGGTAAAATAAAGAAACAGAAAGCGCTGTATGTCCAAAAACTTGAAATCAGAAATCAAATTATACAGTCTTCATAAAGAAGTGGAAACATTTTTGTAATAATGTTTACCTGGAACATTATTTCTGAGCCAATGATTCCTTTGCAAGTCGACATACTTGATGAGAAGGGGGTAGAAGGAATATATATCCCGGACGAGCAGTTGCCAATCCTCTTGAATTTGGGACTCCACTTGTGATGTATCGTCAGTCGCAGACTGAGAATACAGTACATGGTTAAAATAATACCACAAATAACAGGAATTCGTGATGAACTTGTGATTGAAATATCCATAAAAGTTGAAGATAGTATCCCAACGAAACTTAAAAATGTCAGTTTTGTAAAATATTCAAAAGGTATGAACTAAAATAATTTGAAAATCTGTATACGCATACAAGAAATATCAAAACGTAAATTTAATACAATTTAAAACATAAAACGAAACAAAAAATCGTACCTTGAGGAAACCTCTCAAACTCTCCTCCTTGTGGAACATGTTACCAGTTCGTTTTCTGACTCTCTCAGCCAAAGGCAAGAAGGAGTCCCTTAATAACTCTTCGGAACTGTTAATAATAATTTGCTGAGTGTATGTGGCTATGCGCGTCATCCACGGTGCGTTCTCGTTGCCAATATTCTTCTTGATCAATTTAAGGACGTTCTTGAGCAGTTGATTCATGTGGTCCGCTGTCACCATTGTTACGTGGTTTCTGGAAAGTTTTTTGTTGTCATAATTTTCAAGAATCAAATAAAGAAAGAGTTAAGGATCTAATCAAGTTGAAAACTAGTGAAGTTAGAACTAGTTATTTGGAGATAAATTTTCTATCTCGACTTTTAAATTAAGAATACTTATGATAGCCATGATAAATAAATGCAGTATTCCGTTTAACGGCTTTAAGAATCTTATAAGTAATTAGTAAACTTCATCGTACAAGTTATGGCTGTGAAAATTTCAAGACGTGATTTTTAAAAAGTAACACATTGTGTACAAATAGCTTCTAATTGAAGCTTTCTTTACAGAAAAAATAATTGAACAGAGTCTAGATTAGAATAAAGATAACTGAATAGATTCATACTAATAAGTCCGCCTTACCCAGCTGTGGGTGTAACATTGTCAGGTCCCTGAGCCCACCAGAATGGTAGATACGAGCACAATAATGGCATCACCACGTCAATGATATGCGGTGCTTCGTTGTAAGTCTTGTCAGATTCCACGAATTGGTCCACTTCGTTCAGTATCGTTTCCAACGTAGGCATAGACTGTTCCATCTTCACCATGATATCTGTTTATTATGGATGTGCTAAATATTGTACTTTCGAACTTTACATTCAAACGATTGCTTCATTCAGGAACACAATGTGAAGCAAACAAGCAAAACAAAAACGTTTCATTCCAGTCCCATAAGCTTCCTTTCCCTATTCCATGATGGGCGGTATAACGTTCTGGTGAAACTTGTGATTGCATTACACCGACGTTCATTTTAATGCTTGTTATTACTAACAGCTCGAATGACACGATGTCCTGTTGTCCATTAGCCAACAGCAATGGGCTAATTTTCTTCCAGACAATCAAATACACGATATTTAATAAAGTAATTACTTAGAAATTTAGTCTGGTGTATCAAATAATTGCAGCAACAAAAATTGAGTTTCTGTAATTCTTACATAACAATTAAATAAATTTCTTAATCGTTTAACATACCTTGAGCCTCAAGCGAATGATCAGCGATACGATTTAAAAGTGAGAATTGATTGTGCTTGTTCAAGTGAGGTTCCAAGAAAGCCACTGGGAACGTTGAACTGAAGGCACCTAGACACGAACCCTAAAAATGAAATTGATTTTCTATATATCTATATAGATATTATATAACTTAATCTGTTTCTTGAGCGACCAGTTATGATCGTCGTAATCGTAATACAAAGGTGCCTAAAAAACTGCAAATATTTTAAATAACGTTAATACTGAACTAAATCTAACCCATTACGCAGGGGGATATTCATACTGTAGACTAGTGATGTAACGAATGTCACTTTTTGAATATTCGCGAATGCGAATATCTGCTACCGATATTCACAAATGCAAATATTCAGTTTTTGATATAAAATTTAATAGAAGAATTTGTTTTTGTTTGTTTACATTGCACTATATATTTTTGTGTTGTAAGTTCTAATGAAAACCTCATTATTAAGCTTCATTGCCGAAAGTAAAGTAATAAATAATAAATAAGTAAAGATTGATAATGTGATTATTAGTTTGCTACTTTTTCTTGTATTAAAAAAGATATAAAATGAATGGATTTTGATTTTTTAACCTTTTTTTCTGATACTCGTATTTGCAAAACAGCAAAATATTTGCAGAAATTTTGCGAATGTGAATGGGAATGCGAAAACGCAAATATATGCGAATATTCGTTACATCACTTCTGTAGACGTTAAAATTATCATTTTATCATCACCATCAGCCTATCACAGTCCACTGCTGGGCATAGACCATCCCTAGTAAGCGTCATCTTTTCCCTTAAGATGTTTTAAAATTTCGAACATTAATTTTGATACTTACGAGAGCTGGCTTGTTCCTTTCGATTTCGGTTTTAAGATATTTCCTGTCGTGTGTGAGAGTGGCGTCAGTGCCCAGCGTGTACAACGATCCAAGCATTTTATATGATGCCACTTGAATTTCATCCACTATAACAAAATAAAGGGCTTACATACATACAAAAAACAACTCAAGCTCAAGCTTACATACAAAAAGAAATACATATAGGGCTTTTTTGAATTTATATAGTGCGTTCAACGTAGTGTTAATTTTTTTTATTTATTTGTTATATAATAAAGTATTAAGGTAGTTAATGGCAGCACAACCTTTAATATAAGATTCACAAAAGCTGATACTGGTGGTTCGTTATCTGTATTTTTATGACCTATGCAGTGCATTTAATATTTTAATAATTAAGATTCAACGTATTCTGAAATCCTCTTAAGCGCAAATCGATTTGTAAACTGTTTGTGCAGTGAATTTTACTTGGATAATGGATAATAGGAACTTTAGTACAGCTTATTATTTAACTTTTTTATAATTTCTGATATATCATTATTTAATAATATCTGGATTGTCGCAACCAAAATTTATGTCAATATGAAAAATATAGGTGATTCAATTTCGATTATTTATTGTGAATAATTGACATAAATTCTCTACTTTTTTCACTGGGTATACTCATATACCATACACAATAGCTGTAGTAATAGTTTATGCATTGTTTCACTTTTAATTAAACGCTTATAAAGTCTTAAAATCAATTTACTCTTATCTTTTATTTACTCATTTCTATACGTGGAAATTCTAAATGTCGAAATACATGCGATATTGTACAGTCCTCGTTCTTGTTAGTTTTGTTATGGGGATTTTGGTAATATAGCGTGTAGTTTAGTATAGTGTGTATTAATCGAAATATAAGTTTAAACTCATGTAACAAACTCATTGTATGAAATCCTAGTACAGTCGTCATAATTCTCCGCGAATTATTTTTTAAATAAAACAGATATAGCAATGGACAGGTGCAATTCAATTATTCGTTGTTTTATTACAGGGACGAAATATGCGTTCCAGAGAACAAATTTACATCGACATTCTGAATAACTTCACCCACGTAAACGATATGTTGAGAGATCTGCTTAAAAATTATAAAGACTTGAAAGTAAATTATGAACTGCGTGAAAAAACTGAAAATGAAATATCAGTGGAAACAAGTTCAGTGAATATATTTGAGGATGCAGATGAATCTGATACAGACACTAATAAAAATGATACAAGTCCTGACAATGAAGAATATTTCTATCCAGTGACACAAATGATATTACTAGAAGATTATGAACACGACAGTAATGATAGGTTGACAGAAGATTTTAAGAACAAAAACAAAAATATAACAAAATATATAGGGAGCAATAAATTTGCTTCAGTTAGTAGAAATGCCATCACTAATAAAACTAACATTTTATTATTAAATAACAAATCTCCGAAGCAAAAACAGTTAGCTACAAATTTATCAAAAATACCTGAAAGGATAATAATTGGAACAGCAATTAAATATCTCCAGGACACTTTACCCGACTTTGATGAAAATGATATGAAATCTAAAACTAGGTTTACTCAAGTATCTAATAAAGGGAAGTTAAATTTGCATAAAAATGACTTTCAAAAACGAAAATCATTATCCTCATTAAGATCTGGTAGTTACGCCGACCTGGATAATACTGGAATAGATGATGCTTTTAACGAACATAGAAACAATTATTTTATGAGATTAACAACGTGGAAAAGTGACAGTAAGATGTTGACTCGAAAAGAAAAAAAATCGAAAATTAGCAATTCGTCTGGGCATAAAACTTTAATCGTTTTTATTACAGACAAAATGACAGAGCAGGTATCGAATTTATATGTATTAAATACTAGTATCAAAAATGTAGGAGATCGGCGTTTGTATATAGATTAATACTATTAAGGCAATATAAACCAAAGCAATGAGTTCCAATATTTATTTATTTGTCCGTTTGTGAACGCTAATCTCAGAAAAAGCTTAACCGTTGTAGGTGTGGTTTTCAGTTATGTATTCCGGTTAGCTTCACTAAACATTACTGGCATTTTTTATTTATATCAATACATAAACAAAAGATATATCAATATTAAAAAATGGTCAAACTTTAACTGGAATTAAAAATTGTGTTAATTTAATTACGCTGTAACTTAGGTCATAGTCTCTAAAACTGTAATGATTGAAAGCTCCCATGGACATAAGTTAATAAATTGATAATTTCACAGACAATAATTTAGTGGAAATCGAGCTCACATATTAAAGTCGAGGATATTATAAAAAATTATATAAAAAAAAAATATAAAGAGAGGCCTATATACAGAAAATCTCAGTAAACCTAAAAATCGAAAATTCTGCGATCGCAGTCGCGGGCGATGGCTCTTACGTTATGTGTCTATGACGATATTATTTGCTTATTTTTTTTGTTATAAATTTTCCAATTAGTAATAACAAATACAGTAAGATATGTTGTAGTAGTCGGTACGGACCCACATTAGTATCATACTCGTATATTTTTATATCTGGCTTGATATCATCGTACATGAAATAATATATACTAGGTATGTGAAATTGTGATATTTCATTATTTTAGAAAAATAACCTGACAAGGTACAATAAACCAGAATTTGATACGATAAGTGAAAAAGATGAAAAATCAAGAACATATGAATCCAAATTAAAATTACTAAGAGATGATTACGGTACTGCATGTTTGAAAGTCGCCGTACGCACTTGTTTTAAGGTAATAAGATGTATTTCTTATTTCTATAAAAGCAAATTTTCAAAAAACTGCAAATGCGATGTTATTTTGTTTTTACCGAGAGCCAAAGTGGTTTACTTGATTACATATAGTAATATGATTATTTCAAATATGACGACAATTTGTCCTTTGGATAGGACGCCAATAGGGTATTTGATTAATATTAGAACATTGTTTTAAATTATTTTTTGCCGCATTATAAGCACACTGTATTAATATTTCGTGAATATATGCCCTATTTTCGATTAAAACAATAGTTTTAATCGAAAGGCAGTTTCTGTATTTGTAATGGCGACTTATATATAAGTGTGACGTCACAAGCAAGTAAATAGCAGTACAGTACACCCATGTATCCACAACACCAATGATCTACTGAAATCTCGAGTGTTTTATTGTATAAAATAGTGTACAAATGGTGTCTAGTGCCACAAATTACAAATATATCTATTAAAAGTGTACAATAACAATTTGTTTTTGTAGTTACAATTACACAAAGACACTGAAAGAGCGCTGTATACCATTCAAATGTTTTTATGTATGAAGATCACTTTGATATTAATAATGTTTGTGCTTTTACATTAGTATTGAAATGAATTAGATTTCAGACCTGTAAAACCAAGAAATTTTATGTTCATTTTATAGATATATTTTGTCAACGTAATCTAAAATAAGATTTTACACAAACATTTATTTCTTAAGAGGTTGGTGTGTATTTAAGTATTTTTAAAGAGATATTTCCTTTTTTTATAATATAGAAGTAGCAGACGAGCATGCAGTCCACCTGATGGTAAGTGGCTACTGCCGCCCATAAACATT
>DWEJ01000183.1:0-19848 GCA_018245835.1 Mysoria sejanus stolli | reverse complement strand
GGTTACCATACCACAAGCTCTCTTGACGCTTACTTTGGGATCAGATGGCCGTGTGTGGAGATGTCCTAATATATTATTATTATTATTATAAAAAAAAGCTATGGTCGTAGGACTTTTCGATATCAGAGTCCCTACTATAAGTAATGGAGGTGGCTGGCGCTGCCGATAATGATTACGAGACAAATAACAGTGCACTTCGTTAAAAGTTGTTTTCCGCTTTTTAAAACTCTTCTTACAATAATGCATTAGACAACCCTACCCAAGCACAAAAGAACGGGCATATTTCATACCTCTTATGCTTTCCATGCCTATTCATCCCTCGTCAAAGAGGCACGAGTGGACGTTTCGATTGTAATTCACTTCGCTAAATGCGCCGGGATTCGGTATTTGTTAACAAAGCTTTGTAATCTCACGGCTAAGTCGTTGTATGTTTTGTGAACTGTTATCACTCACATTTTGCGCTACTTCATATTGCCCACTGACAAAAGTTTGTTCAATTAGGCTGATTTATCTGTGTTTGAATCTGTTTTGCGTTTGATTATAATTGCACATGGAACACTACTTTATTGCAATAGAACTAGAAAATATAAATTAGAAAAATCCCGTAGTGTCCCACCTAGGATTAAAACCCAGGACTTCCCGATCGGCAGTTGCGCTTGCAATCAACTTATCATGTTTAAATCTTTTAGGTTTAACAAGGTGTTATCTTGCATTTAAAATAGACGAAGATAATTCTAAAGGGATTTCGTAATAGATCTACGCTAACTATGGTTTATTCCCGTCCAAAAGCCGATATTTGCACAGCCAATCGGCGGTTTACCCTCTCGCTGGCAAAACAATCCCGGGCCAAATTGGGTTGTACTTTTTCAACTCTAATCATGGTAAGCGTGTGTACTCATTCGGAAATAAGTCGGTCAAACACACGAGCGACTGCGCGCCAGGCAGCACGCTTCGGTTGAAGGGAAATGTGGGGTGCCTGCCACGGATGGCTTGCTGACTTGCTTGCTATGTGTTCTATTACACGAAGATCTGTTTCATTCCAAGATTAGATCTGTTGACGCAGCCATGATACAATACTATCAGGATGAAGTTTATGGTTTTCCGGGACTTCGTGTTTTTTCATACTGTTATTGGAATATAATTATAGTTACGTGCTACAGATGGTATTTTTTCTTTTACTTATACACAAAATATCTACTTGAATAGGAGTTTGTTAATGTTTGGAAGTATAGCTTTACAGAAAGTTCCTTAAAAAATCCTACACTATTTGAATAAGATCGCTATTTTAAAGACAATATTTAACAAACGTTTTATTTGTTGAGCGTAAATATTCAGTTTGTTACGATATCAATTATCATTAATCAATTTAAAAGCTCATTCAACTAACTGCTTAAACAATATTGATAACATAAATATATCCGTTTCAAAATTAATTATCTGTAATTCACAGTTTCGGTCGTCACTGACAAAGATATAATCAAAAGATCACTTTGTACTCGTACACATCGGGATGATAATAATCAGTCTTTTTGCATAACGGATGTGCCCCTGCAATGCAGCGAAACAATTTCTGTAATAACGCCTATCTAATTTCAACTCTAATTAAGCTTCATTTTAAGCTCAATTTTGCATGAATGTACTATATTTATTATCTTGCATATTTCTTTCAGACCGTCTGTATTTGTGTCCACCAGTAAATTATGAGGCATTAAGAGTTTTCTTTTAAGCTACTGAAAATAATTTAATTTGGTACTTTTTCAAATTTCAAATTCTTAATTTTCACAGCAGCTTACAACCATTGAACCAACATCTATATGAGTACGAGTATGTATAAGTTTATTAACGTAAGTCA
The DNA here is from genome assembly GCA_018245835.1 of Mysoria sejanus stolli. Lineage (NCBI taxonomy): Eukaryota > Metazoa > Arthropoda > Insecta > Lepidoptera > Hesperiidae > Mysarbia > Mysarbia sejanus. The sequence goes on along the minus strand of DWEJ01000183.1, from coordinate 17,996 downwards.
GACGAGCTTACTAATAGCAGATTAAGTAATATAAGTTACATATTCATTAATCATTCAGACAGCGTCTGATATTTTGATGTACCTACACTTAATTTCCCGGGCCTCGTTTCATTAACCTCTGGATTGCACGATTCCAACCCGATATCAAATTTCGTTGGGTCCGTTAAATTAATTTATTTAGGTTTTGTTGTAAATTGTATACGAATTTTGTTTAACAATAACGTTAAGTGAATTCACAGATTGTACGACTTCTGGCGGACGTAATGAAATATTGATGGTGAAATTAAAATGATCCATTGAACAGGACAGCCACGGAAGCTGAACTATCAAAGATAATGTGTGCAATTTTTTTGTTATCCCGATTTCAAACTAAGCACACCCGAAGTTAGTAGACTGTGACAGACTGATAGCGGTGGGCACTTCACAAGGGATCCCTTTCGCGTTTTGGAAAAGGCCCAAAAGCTTGGTGTGGGGATTTTTTTTCTGCTAATGCTTTTGTTACGTCCTCGTCTTACGGCATCGCAATTATGTTTGCTCCGGTTGTTTATTCCTGTTTACTTATTTATCTAGTGCGGTCGTTTCTAAATGTTCATACCCTATTCGGTTTATGGTCGGAACGGAATAAATTATCCTGTTTGCATGACCGTCTCATTATTTTGTCTTTGTTTGTTTTTAGTTGTAACTTGACAACTGCTACTATTTAACTTCTACGTTATTTACGTTATACCTTTAAGTTCCTAGTTAAAACGATAACTTTTTTATTTTATTCGATCTACATACTGTTCTTTCAATACATAAAATCGTGGATATTATAACACTTATAATAGAAATAATGAATTACATATTCTGTATTACATGCATATATTAAAGAAAATGTTAAATTAATATTATTTAGTATACAGTTATAAACTTAGGTGGAAATTTCAGTTTGGCCCCAGGAGGTTCGTTAAAATTGATGATATCCAAGTTAGGTCCATTTTGCTTGATTCCAAAGATAGGCTTCCGCAAACTATGCTTCTGCAAAATTTGAAGTGATTGAGGTGGCAATATACTGTACAATACCCTTGCACAATACATAAGATATAAATGAGTCAAGAGGAAATATTAATAAAATTTTCATTTGACCTCTACTGTTACTAACGTTGACCGGATTGTAATTGATTTATTTCTATATTGTTACAATATGATTTGTTGGTTTTACAGCTGTACCATTCTTTCGACCGTAAAGCTGTTGAGATAAATAAAGGCGACTGTTACTACAAAAAAAATATAATTACCTCATTAAAAGTATACCTACATACAAATCTGATTATGGTAATTTTGGAATAACAGGATTTTGAGCATTGAAAGCGATAAACATCAAAGGTTTTTAGGAAACTCACTGCTTATATGTGTAAGAATTCAATTTAACAAGAAATCTACAAATTTCAGCTAGTATCGAATGCAAAAATGACGAAGTTTCGTTAAACGCCCACTACCAATGATGGAATTATTGAATTTTAACTTCAATTTTAACATTATTACCATCATCAACCTATTCTTCATCGTCCTGCTTTTGCGTGGGTTTCCGTACGGTGCGGGTATCGTAAGATGTATCAAATATAATAATTATATAAGTGTATTGTATGTTTAAAAAAGTCGTGCTGGATATGACTGGACAATGTGAATATAAATGTTATTCAGCTGCTCTTCTCTTTATAATAATCAAATAACATAATATCTTGTACGGTACAAATATCATGAGTAATTAGATATTTATAGAACACATATAATTTTTATTCTCATGTTCTAAAACTCTTAATTGTAATGTTATAAATCTTTATTGTTATTTACGTCTTGTATTTTATTAAATTTAACCCAATTTATTGATATTTTGTTTTATTTATAATCTATATATCAACAAAATTTAAACGAAGTCCTCACAAATTCAATATTGATAGATATCACCCAAAAGTAGAAGAAAAATTTAGAGCACATTAAGTTCAAAAAAGGGAATCAAAATCGACGGAACGTAACTCAAATAACCAGAAACGAGAAAAATTAAAACAATAATAATGATATTCTAACATGAATGAAGACAGTTTGTTTTAGTGACAATAAAAACAGTTATGGCAGTTGCTAACACAGGGTAAAGTACGTCTAGATGAAAAAGTACTTGGCAGTATACATATTAACTATTTTATTTACTTAACATCGCGAATAAGCAATAAATAACTTGATGGTAAGTGGTCAAAGCAATGTTAATAAAAAAAAACATTAAATTAGCCTTACTGCTTGTTGGTGTATTTCTTTTATACGATTCGTCGTTAGGATTATTTGGATCATTATTTATGTTTCGTTTGCATGCTGGCAGCTGTCAGTCACAAGTGACGTGTCAATCAGGCGTAATACGACTTTTTCGCACGACTGCCCATCTGTGTACTATTTGAGGGGTTGGTTCGTAATAGAAAATAGATTTGCCGCTCCGTTGGCTTTCATACGTATCAATTTTAAAATTGAATCGCACTGTGCTTTTCATATTCGATAAAGCCGTTTCACAAATAAAGGAAACCGTTAAATTGTATATAGATTTTGGACCGCACGGTTTTAAATGAAGTAGCATTGAAGTAGTTAAGCATAAAATCCTTTTTTTTATGTCTTGTTCCTTAGTGAAATAGTTGCAAATGTGACTGCTGATCGAGAGGTCCTAGGTTCGATACCCTTGTCGGGTATTGTTGGATTTTTAACGTGAAATTTTTAGTTTGGGATTGGAGTCTACTTTTTAGATTGGTTTATGAATTGTCATAGCCTATTGAGGCTTATCACCTATTTCACGATGAGACGTAAACGTTAATGACCCGGGGGAGTCACTGCTCTATCTACCTTTGAATTTTGTGTGGAGATTGGTTTACCGATGAGAAATGACTCGAGCTTTATAGAATATTTTTAAATACCTACTTAAAACACTGAATAGTTATTTGGATAATATTCAGGGTTTCACGTCAACGTTGTTGTAGGCAATAACTGAAGCTGCTTAAATACGTGAATTGTGTAATGCGTTAATAAGCATCATGGAAGTTTCATTTATGTTACGTCTATTTTCCTATATGTTAGCAATATAGTCTTACCTGATTCTTAATCTCTATTAGATTTTATTTCAGGTTAGTTATAGATGCATTGTTGGTTTCAGAATTAAATCTACAACTTCTGCTTTGGCGTTTGTGTATTAGATACCTCAAAGTGGAATCCCACATCAAAGGAAAGTAGACCTGACCGCTTAAATAACTGCGGAGGTTGCATCTTCGCAATTAAACTTTGACTATCAAATTATATAAAGTCTTGTTATGTTCCAGATAGTATAATTACTAAACATATAGTCAGATAGTTACTCTTAACACAAGCAATCGCGTACAATAGTCAACAAGCGAGCAGTACATGATGTTCACTTAAAGAAACAGCTTTAACCCATAAAGGGACTAAATAAAAGCACATCCATCAACGCTCTATTAGGACCGCTCCAACCAATGCGATCTTGAGCATGCCTTCATGTTTTTTCTCCTTAAATCGAACAAAGACGTGTTTAAAATCGGATAAATAGCGCTGGTCTGTTATTTCTCAAGTGCTAACAGACCGAGTGGCGAGCTGAATTTATTATAAGAACAGAGTAGTACAAACCGGTCGAAAACTTGATAACTTCCGGAGAGAAAGAAATAAGTCGTAGACGGTATTGTTTTGTTCTTATTTTCGTTGGGTTCACATGATGCTTTTATTCTTTTTGGCCCGACGTCTGCTGGCGCAGTGGTTTCTCTCAAAGCATTATTCTTATTGAAACTACTTGCCTGTCTAATCCTCCGCTAAGATATATAAGCATCTTTATCCTGTTTTGAAGACGCAACGTAGCGTCGCGTGTTTTTTATTGAGTTTTTTTTATACTCCGTTGCTTATACACGTACAACGTGTGTTTTGGGAATCATGAGAAGTTATCGATATTGTTTTATGATATATTTTATTTCGTTCTCCGTAGGTTAGTACTTCAGCTTTGTTGGTCATATTGGTATTTTTGTCGTATTTTTTATGGACACCAGGACCAGTGAATTTTTGATGGATCATCAAGGTACAACGTAGAAAAAGCAATTATCTAATAATCTCGCCTAATTAATATAATCAATGTGACTGGCGTTGCTAAAAATAAAATAAAGCCACTAAACACATATTTTTCATCTGTAAGTGCTTTGGTAAATCAGTTATTTTTCTTATAGATGTTAAATTTTGATTGTTTGATTATATGAAGCGACATCGCGTTATGTAACAGGATCTTTAAAAGATGGAGAATGAACAAAATATTATTCAGTGCATAATGAATATGGAATATTGTCAATAAGTTTCAAATGAAAGTTTAATTCATCTCAATAGGTAAATGCAATATTTATAGGTCATTCTGCGCTTTTAAGTTGTGAAAAAAGAGTTATTTGGAAAATAAAAGCAGATAAAATATTTATTAGTGTAAAAACATTTTTGGTTATACTTCATTTTAAGTTGAACGAGCACAAAAATGATATAATTTCTGAGAGAATCTGTGAAAAAGAAACTTTAAAATATAAATTTATTTTGTTGTGTACTAAATGCATGGGCTGAATGAGTAAATATTTTATTGGACATTTCTGTTAGATTAAAAAAATACTATCATTATTACAAAACTTATTGATAATTTTAAAATAGTAAATTGATTCTGAAAATGGTATTCTATGGTATTCGTGAGCCGACAAGCACTCTGCTGCGGTTTAATTTCATATGTAAATAATTTACGGTCATTTATAGCGAAGCTCATATATGTATTTAATTTAACGAAAAAATAAATACAAGCCTACTTGATGACCATTTTATTCCAATTATCATAATGACATTTCATCGTCTTACAGTAGTAGGTATATAAAGTAACTTTATACCCAGGGACCGAGAAAATAATCTTGATAGTCGAGGAAATATTTCAGATACTAAGAAATTGAACCCGCGACCCAGGTTTATTCAAGGGTCACTGTCTGGCCCTGCTTAGTCTATTTGTGGCTTTTTATCAGGTGCTAATGCTATCAATATTGCTTTTTGGCGATACAATCTATATTTTAATACTTGTAGTAGTTAAATAGGCAATAAATTACACGAGAAATTGTGCAAGAATTCTTCGCCTCCTATTCTCCTATACCCGATGATTTATATCCTGAACGGCTGCGAGTTTTCTAGTAAGGTAAAATTCACTTTATATAAAAATTGTCAGGTGATTTACGCCGTTAACATTATTTGAAAGTGGTTTCGCTGTTTTATCACTTTCATTTCTTGGTTTTGCTGCTTTTTAAACATCCTAGTGGAGCTACTTGGTAGATAAAACAAAAAAATTTCGTTATACTCGACTGAAACTGTTTCATTTGATGTGCTTTAAGGGTTCATAAGATCATCTTCATCATAATATTCTATGTGATGATGATGACGACGATGTTAGGGGAAGTTATATTTAATAACCTTTAAATCGCGTATAATTTTATATCTTTTTTAGATTTGTTTTGAGATCAAGATACTCAAATAACAAGATAAGATACACAAATAATAAGACATGTCATGATAAATATCTGTTATTTAATGGAAATTAGTTTGAAACACAATCAATTTCCAATTGCTCGTGTTAAGTATAAAATTTTTTACCACGTTATTGTTATAACCTCGATTTCAAGTCTTACTATTTTCTGACCTAGAATTGTACACGAACAAACGATGCTCAGTATAAATATTTTCTTACATTGCTCAAAGGTTTCTATACATACGGCGAACTGGAAAAAACTGCAAGAGACAACGAGAATATACAAAATTAATTACTGAATGGAGGAAGCACGTCGAGCGTTGTTTCCTTTTGTATTTGCCAAACTAACTGGTATACATCGTTACGTATTCTGCATTTGGGAATATCTCTTTCATCCCGTAACTGGGTGGCGCGCAAGGCGCATTAGAATTGGACAGTGCATCGAAATTTACATTTTCGAAACGGATTTCCATTGTTTACGCAGTCGATCCGGCTAGCGACAAAAATAAACGAACCGAAGATGGATTTCACACGAAATTTTCAGATAATCCTGACGATGAATGAATTATTGAATTCAAACACGAAATGAGTTTGTTAAGGTGTTCGATGACGTACGTATTAGATAAAATAGTAAAATTATTATTTTATGAAAATTCAATTAGAAATACTTATAGCTAATAATATTAATAATAAATCATTTGTAAAACTACAGTTCAACTATGTATCGCAAACAAATAGCTAGATAACACTTGAAACGTTAAGTTGAAATTCTCATATGTAGGTAATATTGATAATCACGCCCTTAAAAAAACAAGTTATCAAACTGATTACCTGGTTGGTCGAGTTGAAAGCGTGATCAAGAGGTCCTGGATTCAAATCCCGGATCAAGTACTTGTGGATTTTTTCAACTTAGATTTTCTAGTAGATATTTGAAGTGTTGACTTGCGAGTTTGGTTTTGTGCTCGGTGTAAGGTATCTAATAATAAGCTCACCATCTATTCCATAGTGGGACGTGAACGTACCTGGTGAATCGTGGGAATGTACTACATTTTTCTGTCGACCTCTTCAGAGTTTATACGAGTGATAATGTTAGCATCTAATTAGTATGCAGGGTACAAAAAGGTGACAAAATTGAAACTGTTAATTATTACCATATTCCGTAAATTTATTAAACAGTAATGTCGTTATTATGGTACAACACGTACAAAATGTATTATAAGTTGGAAAGTTAACACAAAATTTTGCATTAATGGGAACAAAAAGCCTATGGAATCATGGCCAGAGGCGATCTAACCTGTTACCTAAGAATCGTTGTCTGTAACCGCTGTCAAATAGTGTTCATATCTGGTGATAGGGATTATCATAAGCTATAGTAACTACTTTTAGAAAATAGGACTGGAGGTGTCTGTGGCTTGTTTAATAAGAAAATATTTTATTGACGCGAGTTGGAGTGGAATAATTTAGCGTTCGTTTTGGCGATTTGCGGGATCGCAGTATCTGTTCCGAAAGTTTGCAAAGCCACTATTTTAATAATGAATTTTCTCGACCTATTTGGCACGATTGTGTGAGCTGTTAGGAGCCAAATGCTAGTGTTAGAAGTTTTCGATAATCAAAACCTTTATGCATTAATGTCGTAATATTTGTGAGCTCATTTATTTCATAATCTGATTTTATTTGCGAAGAACATATGGTACAATTACTGCGTCTTAAGCCCCTCGTAAATAAGATACTATATTTAATACTAAGAGGATCCGTAGCTGGATAGACCAATTAGTAGAATTTACTACTCATCATCTTTGATGAGCATACTCCACCAGGCTGCTATAGTGCTTATTAATCGAAGACATTTAAATGCGGAATTTCGTATTTTAATTATTTATTGTTTTACAAAAAGATAAATTATCTACATTCATGTTACAAGAATAAGTAGCTCACGCATCACCCTCAATCTAAACGGTAATATACACTACATCAAATAAACAGTCAGACTGGTAACAGATTGAACCTAGATGTAATCCACTTCAGGTGATTGCCTTTAACAATGTAATCCGCACAAAGGAAATTGTGCTATTTGCGTTCGTTATCGGCGAGACAAATTCCGCTCTGATTCGAATATGAAGGGAACATTAGACACGTAACGTTTGTAACGGAATAGTACATTGCAATAGACAGAGCCGCGGTCTTTGTGTGAAACGTAATCAAAATAAAACATATTGAGATAGAATTACATAATAAGCAAAACAAAAAAGACAATAAACGAAAACAAAAGCATTACAGTTCATGACAAGATTATAAAGAAGTCAATGATGTAACTGCATATAGTAAAAACAACAACAATACGAAATGGAAAGAAGAATGGAGAAATGCTATGAGGTTCAAAATTTGCAACACAAATCGCACTGCAGTATCTAGTGCAGAGGTTTTTGTGTGCGGGTTTAAAGAAACACTGATTAGCATATTACACGTACACCCTCTTGACGTGCGGCCGGTTGTTATTCCATCAAAACTTACTACCTCAGCCCTAACTTTTATGACACATTACCGATTAAAGCGCACAGTTACGGCCGATTTATCGCCGTATAAAATGTTGTTTCATATCATTATTCAAGATACCAGGACGCTGGGTGTAATGCCTCTCGTCATTACCACTCGATACAACAGGTTTATTCACATTTTTGTCAGGGAGCACACATTGTGATGCACGTAAACACTTATTCAATACATTTTCGATTGACCGCTTGTAAGGTTTTTTGGTTATTTTGTTGTATTGTTTTTTATGTGAACGACAAAATGTTGCAACGCGACGCACATGCAACCGAAACGCGCGCGTACGGGCGACTGAAATGTATCACCCCGGGCGAGGGGTTCTGGCCTGGTCGGCGCGGCGCGCGGCGTAGATTTGAACTGCGTTCCTTTACACCCGTTTCGATATTGATTGTCATTGCGTTCAGTTTTTTCCTGTGAAATTGCTGTGATTAAAAGTAACGATGTCAGATATCTACTAAGTTCTGTTTACCGTTTTACATATATTAGGTACTAATTTGAACTAGTCATAGAAAGGAACGTTTATAAAAATCGGCAACAGACACGCCATCTCTCTCCCACAACTGCGGACAAAAGGTGATGGAATGGTGTGTGTTTCAACCCTGTACGTACCCTTCTCAATGCAGGGTAGCACGTTCCAATTCAACGAGACCTCCAGTTCGTTACAGTGTATCCATTTTCGTGTTATTGCTAGTGCGTTCTGGGAGAGGTGGGGTGTGTCAGGTTAAAATGGTTCGTTACAATACAAAATTTAGGGCCACGATTTTAGGGCTAACAAATTAGAAAGGGGAGAAAAAACGTCCAAACGTCAGGTTTATTGACATTTCGCTGGGCGATAATTAAGGCTTACGAGGGACTCGAAAGTTATCGGCACACCGTTAAATTTTAAAGGTTGGATTTTCGTTTCAATTAGTTCGTCCCAATTGCTTCTCAAATAAGGTTGTAACGAGGTTGTTATGTTTGTTGGACTTCGTTTTAACAATTATTTAAGAGGGATTTCTTGCAATAAATAAAATACAAAATGTTTATTGCTGTTGTTATGCGAGATCGGAAAACCAGCTCGTATCCTTGTAAACTAAGGTTCGTTCAAAGCCGATTTATTGAAGAAACCATAGTGGACGTACATAGAATGGGTGAACTCTATCACTAAAGATAGAGCGTGTCCTGAGCATGATAGTGAAATATTTAGGCGTATTTCATATCTACTAATATATAGTTTTCACCGTTTTAAGTCACACCTATCATACGAGTACCTCTTTCCATTTCCCTTTGACATGTTCTCTAGGTGGGACTTTAAAAGATGGTAGGATAGCAGAAGTTATTAGATCTACAACAAAAGTGGAAGATATTATTAAAAAATAACACATTTAAAATGGCATTGGACAGAACAAGACAAGGGAGAATAACATAAAATGGACTAGAATAATCACAGAATGGCAACCACGTGATGTTAAAAGAAAAAGAGGAAGGCAAGTCAAAAGATAGGAACAGAGAAGAGTCGTTACGGTTGGATGAGGTTTGTGTGTCAAATGATACGCTGATTGATTTAAGTTAAGTTAGTAAAAGTGAACCTAGTTTAGCAATAAAGGCTTAAATAAAAAATATATAGTTTTAAAGACGAGACAAAGAGTTTTTTGTTAAAATTTACCAAGAAAATTTTTACTTGTATAAATTTATTTAAAAACAGTTGTAATCTAGTGGCTTAAATTTAGCAACACATTCCGGAGTACTAGGTTCAAGTGGGTGACGTTCATTATACGTACTGACGAATATCTCAAAAATATATATAAATTATAAGTTATAACAATAAAACATCTATTTTGAATTACATAATCTATTTTAAGGTTAAAATGAGCAAGACTAAAAAATACTCCTTCACGCCAATAAGGTTATTATCAGGGTCTCATAAACACTTCAAAGATTCTTATCACATTGAGGGGTGCTTTAATTTAAGGGTGGGATTATCGTGTCTTTATTACCATTATTGTTTATAAAATGTCTTTAAAGGAGTGTAGTATAAACTGGTTTAGATATGCTATTTTTTCCGACTTTTTATCTTTCCATTGTTGAAACCATTAAGACCATAGTATACCATGCTGGCCAAGTGTTGGTTGGCAGACTTCACACGTCTTAGTCAGCAATTTTTTTTGAGAACTCTATGCTATACAGGATCCTTATAATGTTTTTCTTAATCGTTATAAAAAGTGATTTTTAATCATAAAACGCACATTCTATAAAGTGGTGTAGGATTTGAATCCGGGCTTCCGGAGTGAGAAGTCAAATTTCAAACCACTAGGCTATCACTTCTATATATGCTGTTGTATATTAATATTAAATAATATGATGCATTTTTGATTATTTATAGAGTATTCATGCTATTCACGCAGAAGCGCCATCTATTGTACAAGTGAGTAAAGTAAATATTGTCTCAACATCATACCGACGTGTACGAATCACTCGTAATCGAAAGCTGTTAGATTGAAGTGTATCAAGTTTAGTCTCGACAATTGTCTACAGATGGCCCTACTATATTACAATGTAGTCTAATTTTCACCGTATTGTAGATTAGTAAACAATAGTTTCCGGTAGAGTCGATGAATGGTGAAGAAGTGTGGATGGATAAATATGACCTAGCAATAGTCTGCTTTTTAGGGCACTAGATACTATTGATTTAATAAAGAAACACCGTTGATAATAAACATCCTCATTTTATTCATACGTATAAAATGTTTTACATTGTAATAATATACTGTTTCTTATACTCTATCGCTTGTATACAATTCCAATAAACATATAAAATATTACAATATAATTTCTCTAAAACTGACTGGTATGTATCCACACAAACTTATGGAATCCAATCCCATACTTCCACCGTAAGTAGAATTATTAATAATATGTTAAGAAATGGAAGTGGTTAAAAGAAATATAATTGTGTATTATTTCGAGATACTCAAATGTGCAGATGCCTGTGTTCGAGCGTAACAGGCAACATTGCAAATATTTATTTCTTCTGAACATATGAACTTTTCAGTTTGAATAAAGACAGAATGCCAGTATGCATGTTCTACTTCTAATATTTTTAGAAAACATACAAATGTTCCTATTGAATATTACAATATACATAGAGCAAGTTAGTGCGGCAAATCTAGCTGTCGTTTGATTGGTACATTCTTTTGCCATTTGCCCGTATCAATGTACAAATCTTGGTCGAATTGAACCTAATCTCAGTATCTTTTGTAATCTAGCATTCAATATACTATTGTTATTGGTCATTAACAACATTACCAAAATATATTAAACATGACCTGGATTGTATTTTTATTACGTTTCCATTAGTAATTGCATTTCTAATTAACTTTCGTCTGACTTGTTAGAACGTTAGAATTGTTTACGGGCATTTAGTGTAATGATATCTAAAAATTTGTCCATTGTTATATTTTAGAATACTATTACATTAATTAAAGACCTTTGGGCCACAAAATGTACCGAGTCATATGAACACGTAGCTATTAATAACATCTCTTGAAACATACTAACAAGAATTACCTCAACGTTGATAATCTATAAGAACGAATGCTTTCTAATAAATCATTTCCCGGAATTTTAGAGATACTTTCCCAGAGAAAACCGGATTACAGTCTAACGAAATTGTGCTTTAAGTTGAAAAATTCTGTTTCAATAAAAGCATTCAATCACTTTCGAGAAAGTTCTGTGGATCATGGGTAAGGTTATCCATTTATAAACAATAAATTGGAATTTATCTGAATATCAAAATCGGATAAAACAATTTTCTTGTATTATATTAATAGTTCATGAGCAATTGAAATTTATAGTTGCCAATAATTTTCTGGTTGAAAAGAAAATTCTTTAAATAATGTAATCATGCTTTCTTAAACCACACTGTGGAATGATATGAATTTTAAAATGTACAAATAGTTATTGACACCATAATAATTTAAAATATTTACATCTAAAACTAACTTAAATTAAATAAAGCTTATTGGACGGAGTAAACTTAGAGTAGGATGGAAGACTTGAGGTAGTTAAATATAAAACTGTAAATGTACGAAAACCACAGGAAATTTAGCTATATAATGATTTCTAAATAGCTGCTAAATTTTATAGCAGACGGCAAACGTATATTCGGCAAAAGAATATTACATTGTAAGAAAAACGTTAATGTTATTAAGAAAGTGAAAGTTTAACTGAAACTGAATTAGTACAACAGTCAAATGTATCGAAAATTATTTTATAATTCATTGGTAGAGTATCCAAAACTTGAAGTTCCTAAAGTACTCTATTTTATTTACAATATTAACAATAACGACACTGAATTAACATTAACAACTATCTATAGCCCCCAAGTGACTTTACAAGGAGAGTTCTCTTTAAAAATTGTACATTTTAAAACAATGTCAGTCTATTAAAGCACTGTGTAATAATCTTTCCCTTCTATCAGCAGCTTCCAGTTACACTTCGAACTTTATTCATTCGAATGGATAATATTACCGTATTTTTGTTTCAATTAAAAATCTCTCAATGTTAGTTTGTTATATGAGAGATTCTATTTTAATTTGTCAATTCTTAAATTTAGACTTTTATCTTGTTTTATGGTTTTTACACAAATATTTGTAGAAAAAAGATAAAACAAATATTTTATCCACTTTTATACCGAATATTAATTTCGTGAAATTTTGAAGCGAGAATCACTCAAGTATACAAATTCGAATCCTTGAATTTCAACTTCTTCGTTTGCATCACCTACAGAGCCTACATCAACTACATCATTAGCGTGATCACTAACATTAATATTATCGACTGTCACTTATGTTTTACTAAAAGCGTAACAATATCGTTCAGATAAAGACAAGTGAATGTTATTGCACTTTTTCTTTATCTGTGACTATATGGCCGTTGCTGTAACCGTTTTTCACTTGACCATTCGTTTCGGTTGTGTGACCGGTGGTAATATGACCGTTTGCCTTGGCGTTACATATGTCAGTGTATCCATTATTATTGTTATTGCAGGTCTCTAGGGGCCTCCGAGGAGTGTCCTTTTTATAGGCTTGCACGTAGAAGTTCATGAAGAGCACTATGAAGATGGCCGAGTGGAGTATCAGGCCTGATGCGATTACTCTGGAAACGAAATGTTGTTTATTAGAATACGTCCGGTAAATTCTAGTAAGTTCTATGAAATATCTTTTAGAAATCAATAATCAACACTGTTCCCACTTTTAAATTTACATATTAGTGCACATGTGTACATACATATTTAAAAATGATTACTCTAAAATTCATTACAAATATCAATTATCCAACAATCTTCGTGAGCTATAAATAATCATTTTTAATGTAATATCACACTTAATAACGTTATATACACCCAAATAGAAAAATATGGGTGAATATTTAAGTTTTAATGAAGAAATTACAACATTTGTACATTGTCTTCATCACTGTCGAGAACAATGATAATTCACTCGTAATATTTTACGCAGTGCTCATAACCTTGATGTTATTGCAGGTGAGTGATGTGCAAAATTAAGCAATATTAGTCGCGGTCGGCTATGTGATGAGTGACGGTTAGTGAGGTTTCACCATCGTTTCCGCGCTTCGAAGGGTGAATTACGCAATTGGTTCCGATAAGTTTTTAACTTATTCACCTTTGATACACGAACATCTATGCACGAATATGAATTTTTATTGTGATAATCTAACAATATATTTTGAAATATGAATTATTACGCCTTAATTAAATAACATACGTTCATTATGTTTCACGTTTAAGAACCAAATTTAATATTGTTTTAGATGCTGTAAAATAAATCTATTTTATATCATGTGGCTAATAATATCACCAAGTTTTTGCCGACAACTGGATTTTTGTGTATAACCTATTTAATATTATAAATTTGACTTACTTAGGGTAACCACAGTCGTAGATCAGAGCACTTATTGAATGGAAAAGCACCATGAAGAATTGGACCTGGAAATAAATAATCTGTGTTTATTATCTTTTTGTAGATATGAAGAGAGAGAGTTCGTAAGAGACTTCGTACACACCAACGTTACGTTACGTTCACGTCCTATTATGAAATACGTGGTGAGTATATTGCCATACAACGGGCATATGTCCAGATTCCGAAACTAATAAAAATCGAAGTTAGAAAAACCCGATTGTGCCCGATCCGGGATTCGAGCTCAGGGCACAGTCGCGCTTGCAACCAATAAAACCAACGAAATCAATTAGTATTTCTTGATTCAAAATTTAATCATACGCTTACATAGATATGTAGATGCCGAATAAATGCCGGTATGCTTTAGAGCACAAAGTGCGGGTGACTTTTTGTTTAGGTGTTTTAAATCTTTTGAATTAACAGACCGGTACATATGTATATACATGTAAATTATAAATATATGTTTATTACAACATTACATTTACAGCGCGATAGTTTTTGTAGTTGTGAATTGTTTTGTTCTATTTAACTAGAAATTTAACATTATGTGTGACATTATAAATGAATTTAAGAATATCAGCATATGCTTTGTAGATTTTTTTTAACAGTAATTTTTGAATACCCTATTAGTTTTTATACTTCTATTGACATTGTTTTTATCTGAACTGTGTTATACCTAGACAAAAGGATCTACAAGACAGAGCTATCTATGAACGTCTGTACCGAATTTACAATTATTCTGATTCTTACCTTCGTGGATAAGAGAGACGACGTCCAATCAGACTTATTGTCTGCGTATTAACGTAATTTGCGAATTTACAAGTATATAAAAAATATACAAGATTTCTTCATGGTGACAGGTCAAATTCTAAAGTTGATGTAATTTGTATCTTATTTTCTTGAGGATAAGGGTCATGCAATGAAATAGCAAAATAAGAGCTATATTTCATAAACTACGAATACTTTCAAACGGCGTTGTGAAAGTTACAAGTACATTTTAATAGTTGAAGGCAAATAGACCTTGGTCATTTTGCTTAACGATTGGACCTTGTCGAGTTATATTAAAATACCTACTATTAATTTATTAGATAAGAGTTAATACTGACTTGAATTAATAATAATGGTAGATAGATAGGAGGCATGTAGTCATACATAGGGCTCGTGTGGTAAAAAAATCAAGTATATGACGCTGGTAATCTTAGAGTTTGTAGATTTCTCGCACCTTAAAGAACATTATGTTGGATTCTACGGTGTGCTGGTTTCCTCGCGATGTTTTTTTTCAATTCGCGATGTTTTTTGTTACGGCAAGTCATGATTATGATAAAAACGTACATACGTTCTGACCTTAGAATGCTACACAGCTTTGTATGGTCAGAAATGCGATATAGAACTTGTAGTGCACTCCCCGAGTGGGACACTGAAATACTCGTATATACCGGGTTCTATATAACAGTTGTTATAATAAGAAATTTTATTACACAAAATACGGCAATAATAATAGTTTTACAGGTGGCTTTTCTATATCAGAAAATTAAATAAAAAATATGTTCATCTAATTGAAAGACCATCAATAATTTAACTTCAAACTTTAAATAAAACTTTAAATCGATACGCGATTTTATCTCAGTGGCAATACGAATGAATTGATTATTCCATATGAATGAGACCGGTTTATTGAAGAAATGGCAACAGACGAAGATAAGTGAGAAATGGTCATCTGATAGCTACGTCTAATATCGAGATGGAAACGTTATGTATGTGTCTGCCGCTTTCTAAAGTTGTTAAACAAAATTCTTCACACAATCTTCTTAAACAAAATTATTAGACATTGTATTAGAAGATATCGACAACATCGAAGTATTCCATTACATTATAGAGACAAATACCTATGCATATATGAATATGTAGCCTATGTCTTTGTAGAGACAATTAAATTTGTATACTCGTATGAACAGGGTTTTCCTCCATATATTGTGTGATATTACTTCACAAATTAAAAGCTAAAAAAACCATTGACTGCGTTTTATCACAATACTATTTTTTTTGTTTCTTTCCGTTAATATTAATTAGCTCATAATCAGACATGGCCCTTCATGGCATCTTAGAACGCAAGTTATGTTATCAAAAGCGTGTGAAGCGTGTTTTGAAAGTACCTATATACGACGATTTTCGATGAAAAATTATCTATCAATTTATATATTCAGTATTGAAATTTTCTAAGCTTTCTAAATTGAAATCGCTAGTAAATCAGAGTGCAATGTACGAGTACGTACGCTCATGTGATAGCGGGAACTATAACATAACTGACGAATCATGTCAATATTACCCTCCTCTGTCTATCTTCTCGGGGAAATACAAGTGTAATGTTTTATTAGTACTGAAGTTAAAGAACATAGTTCTTACTGTACTTAAATATAGTCGCCCGTCTATTCTGATAGACTTTCACAACACTAAGGCTGTGTATGCTTTACTTTGAAGTGTTTTTTTCCAATAGTGCCGACCAGCCCTTGTGTACGTTGCTATTGCTTTCACTTTCATTTTTATATCAGAAAATGGATGTTCGTTTGCCATATTATTAACTATCGCTTACGAAATTAATTAAACGACAATGAACTTTATTATGTAAAACAACTTATTATTGGGGTGCATGAAAGGAGCCTCCTAGAGCGGCGTCTATGTCTTATTAGTACGAACATATACTGGCCGACGTACCCTGGACATTGCGACTAATCCTTTCACCACGATGGCTGATTAATGTACGTTCGGCTATCGACACGAAGAAAACTTAAGCCACTATTCTAGTACTGCTCAGTATGAACAGCTACCAGTTAATTTTTCATTGTTAGTCAGCATTACGATGAAATTCCTTATAACTTGGTGAGTAGTAGAAGTAGTGAAAAAATGTTGAAATGAAAAACGACGCATTCAATGAATTTTTTTCTGCGATTATCAATATTTTATTCAACACTTTCTAGCATATGTTTGACATTTACTTGTTGATAGCATCATTGGAGCTGAAGAGGCGTATGATTCATTGATCTCCGGCTCTTACGACACCAATAGATGTGGTCATTGGAACTAAAGAGCGTATCATTTATATTATTCCACGTAACATTTCGAAGACTGTACTTGGCGCTTGTGACGTTTATTAAGTTTCATACAACTAAGTTTAGCAACAGAAAGTTCCTTAGTATTTTGTATCATAACACCTTAATTTCATTGGGATATTCATATTTATTTTGAATTATTATTGAAATTTATTAAATTATTTCTCTTCCATATCTTATGAACAGCGGAATACGTATATTTGAGTATTATTAGAAGCCCTAATAAGGTCGTACTCTTATCCGCCGCACCTAGCATTCCGTGAGGCTGGATATGCGCTTGCGCAAAATACTAGGATACGGAAAATACCGTTGAGTTGACCCAACTCAGTACAATGTACTCCAATACAAATTATATGAAATGTCAGCAGAATCAGCTGTCACAATATATTTTAAGTTCCACCGTATGTACTATCAAGATGCTCTAGTGTTGATGGATATACGGGCCAGGTACGCGATCATATTCTATCATGATTCCGAACGTTCCGTAAAGTTTCAAACAAAGCTTATCAATTGCAGGTAAATCTATTGTTATAAAAATTTAAAAGGTGTTTTTGAGAATAATTTACACTAGTGGCGGCCTAGTGCTCGAAAGTTGAGCATAATTCACTTAAACTTTAAGTTTCAATGTTAAGTTTATTGTAAGAAACAATGAGCTAACCTACGTACAATTAAAATTAATTTTTGAATTTAACAGATTCAATATTTTACGAATAAAATAGAAATAAAAATTTATTATAAAAAATATCGCTATTTACATTTCAATATCAATATATCGTCCAATAACATACTAATAAATATCGATATTTTTAAATGATAAATATTGGAAGTGCGTCTTGT
>DWEJ01000182.1:0-19869 GCA_018245835.1 Mysoria sejanus stolli | reverse complement strand
TGATTCATTAGAACACTTTTTGTACGTCAAAATTATACTACCACCGCTTCGGAAGATGCCTCGCTTTTGAAAAGACGCTGCGACTAAAACTATGGACGTGTGCTATTGAAGTTCAATACTCACAACAAGCTCCGCGAACTTGGCGTCCAGCTCGTCTTGGGGTGGCATGGGGTGCGTCGGGGTGACCGCCTGCAACGCGAGCCCCCCCTCACCTCCCACCACGCAGTATGTGATCTCCGGGGGCTCGTCATTCTGCAACAAAAGACAGGCAAAGGTTATTAATTGCTTAGTCGTGACTGATTCGTTTCTAATCTATCATCGGGCAAATATTTATTACGTATAAAAACAGTTCCAAATGCAAGAGATAAAGAACATTCTTAGTGAATTAAAACTCAAGTTTGCAAGTTCACAATGCGGTATAGCTGGTGTAATTATAACGAAACATTTAGAAATGATCATGGACTTGAGCAAAAGCAAAGAAGGAAATAACATTTAAACACTAACAATATGGCAAAATTCTTTATTATACACCAGACTACAGCGAATTAAATATGAAGACATTAATACATATACATGATAATATACAAAAGGAGGCCTGATCGTTATCAAGCGGTCTCTACCAGACAACCTTAAAGTTTTAATAATTTCATTCCGTATTAAAAACATCTTAATTTTAAATAAAATTAACCGTTTACCTTTGTTGAAGTAAATGATAAAATAATGCGGATGTGCAGTATATTGTTTCGGACTCTTATCGTTCCTGTATCAGAACTCCGGTCTGCTCTCAGAATGAGAGGGTTAAGGTCATAGTCAACTTCACAGTCCTCTTTTATTAACAAAAAACTAAATGTTTACACATTTATGTACATTTATATAACATCAACAATGTTTAAACTTACAATTTAATGACCTACGGCCGAATTACGACCTCTTCGCGACAAGCAAGTATAAAAAAACTTACATAAGCGCATATTAACGAAAACAACATTCAGTTACGGCAAATGTTTTCAGGTGCTCGGTGAACTTAATGACACACATATATCGTATTAAAACATTCCGAATAAAGCTTTAAGGAAATCTTTTGACAGCTGAATCATGAATTATTTAAAAGCTGGTTAATATTTATATATACGAACGTGGAACTGAGTGTATAACACTTTTCAGAGACACGATAGCAGCGAGCAGCTTCAGAGAGCCGACGTGAAAAAGATAACATGTCATTAGAAGATAGATATCATGATAATAATGGTGATGACAATAATAATGATGATTAACATGATGATGATGAACTTCTGTCCAAAGGGTTTATTGCGTTATTTGTGTGTTCTGATGTTGCTTATGTACCCTATTATTGCCGTAAACGTGCGTCTGCAATAATTGCACAATGGAGAACGTAAATCGCAAAAGATAGATAATTCGTCCAATTAATGTATGGATTTTAGTGCCGACAAAACACTGGATGTAGGGTGTATCGAAAAGAGAAACGCGTCTTCTGTCAGTAGATGAGAGAATGATGGCCAATGTTTTGAGGACATTTTTGATACTGCTGACGCGTGTATGGGTCGTAAAACGAATTCGTCGCTTGTGACACATTCAATTCTAACTGATCAGTAATTATTTTGCTTTTGTCATTATACAATACCTCCATGTAGTGTTTTAGGTTAACATAAATCGTAGAATTGAATGTCTACCTACACAAACTTTTTCCGAAAATTAAGTAAAAATAATCAACACCTTCAATTAAATAGTATAATAAATTTTATTTTGTATTATAATTATAATAGTTTTGTATCAACGCATAGTTTGATTCTTCATTTAAATACAATAATATCATTCTCCGTGTTAAATTCTAAATTTAAAATCTGTTATCGCTTAAAACAACCGAGACGGTGACATCGAAAATTTAGCAAGCGGTAAATTTTGTAGGATGATAAATGAATGGGCCCGAAGCGGTACGAATCTCAATTTAAATTGCGAATTTAAATAACAATATTAATACATCAACGCACCGCGGTCTGGTCCCCTAAAAGGTGCGTCGAGGTAGACCCAGTGAATGAGAAAACACGGACGGACCGTGGACGGAAACACGGAAAAAGTTGCCATTTTAAAAAAAGAAACGGCAATCAACGCCGCGAGTCGAGCGCGGCCGTTACCAATATTGGCGCGTAATTACAATTTAATTATTGGGTGTTGTACCTATTGAATGGCTAGTGGCTTTCTTTGGTTTATTTAGTTTATCTGCATATATAAGTTATCAATGTGGCGGGAAATTAAGTGGCAAATACATTTTTTAAAGTAAAGACCTTTATTAAATTACCTAAGCTACATAAAGATAAGCATTTGTGTGCTAAGTCATTATGTATACTTTTACTAACTATTACATGAAACTTTATTTGCAGGCAGGATACAATTTATTGAAATTTATTCAACACTTTTTTAATGTTAACATTTAGTAACAAAATATTTTTTTATTAACAATGTAATAGATAGACCTTCTCACGAACATAATGTATAATATTCAAAATTTCGTTATAGCATTCATACTGTGATATATATAACTAAATGTAACATTGCGTGATTAACAGTACTGTTACAAGATCAAATGAAGAGACAAAGCGTGAGTCACAGGGTACCACTCGAATGTCACAATGTCACTCAGAGCCATTCATCAACCAGCAGGGTTGACACACAAAAGCCACATACGAAATTATTTTTAAAAAAATTCCTAGTTCTTTTATAGTTAACATTAAACATTTTTTGCATTTATTTAAGCAAAATAAACAAGTATTATATGTAGTATAAGTATTATTAGTACATCATATACAATAAACCTAAAAGCTTTAAATACAAAGAGAACAAATAATACAATTGACGTAATTAACTTATATAGAAACACGTCATATGATTTAAACATAACAGTTTAAACATAATTGAAACATGATTCAATTTTGTTGCATTGTAACAAGGATAATTTCTATGCAGGAAAATTTCGTTCTAATGTCGTTCTAGCTGGTGTTGTAAACACGTATCCGTTAAAATACAACTGAGTTAATTATAATAATGTATAGTTATATGTAAGCCTATTTGTTTGAACAGAATCATCCTCGGACACCACTAGCACAAAAACACAGGAAAAAAAATTAGCTACACACTGACAAAACAGCACAGTTTTATTAAACATTTGATGTCTCCATTCAAACATAAGCGAGGTCGCGAACAATAATTATGGACAATATTTGGGCAAGAGAACAATGGAATATTTGATCGTACTCATAAAACCAATGACAGGGAAAGATTAAACAAAGATACTACAGTTGCAGTGTTAGAAAAGGACGGAGATATTTTATTAATTACCCCATTAGTATGTATGCATATTTGCAGCAAGATAACTATATCATAAAGAATAAAGAATTGGGAAAAAATCAATAAAGTTGAATGCAAGTGTTGATAGCAAAATGAATTATATTTGTTTATCATGAACCAAAACTAAATTTAAATTTTAATACTGTAATCAAAGCAATTTAAGTAAGTAATGTATCAGTAAAAATTTGATAACAAACATAAAATAAAGGAATAATTTATATAGTAACATGACCATTGCACTTTAACAGCAGTATAAAACATTTTGTTGTCTTATGTGTTTTAAAGAACCCTTACAAAATATTTCCAAAAAACCTCAACATGTACCAACACTTGACAAACACGCCAACAATGCGCGCGAGTCGTCATCCCTACAACCCTTCAGGGACATAACAAGGGACTTCAGTATTTTCGTCGATGACTTCACCCACGCCTTGCTTCGTTGAACAAGAGTCGACGTTTATAACCATAACTCACTTTATTACAAGCGAAAATATTCACGAGCAACGATCTTAACGAGACGAGGTTAAAAAAAAGTAATCCCAAGCAAAAAGGGACTGTTTGAAACACAAATTTATTTAATTAACGTTCAAAGCGCACGCCATTTTAGATCTTCATGAAGAGGGGCGTTAATGCTAAATTTGTAGATACAATTATTCATGTAGCTGAAGTAATGCGAGATATATTGTAACAGAGTCGTTAATTAACAAAAAAATATACAAGTTCCAGTGAAAAGCATATTGTTAATCAAACAATGTGTCAGAGGGAGAAGTTCAAAAGGGACGTGGAAAGGCGGCTAGACGTTCCGAGAAGCGTAACTGTATTTGTTCACGCGATGCAGTTCAAACACCTGGCGCTCGTTAAGCTTTTACCTATGCGTTATGTTTTGTCTCGTCACATCACACTCAAAACTCTGTTACAATAATAAGTTACAACGGATGTTTCACAATAACCTTTCATCCATCAACATCAATTTGATTGAAAATTAAAACCGTTTTTAGAATGTTGATTTTAAAACAAAAATAAACTTTCCAGCATTTTTGATATTCCAATTTGTCAAATTGCGTCCATTATTTTCTAATGTAATCTTAATATAACAAGTAATATCAAATCTCATGTGAATATAAAAAAAATTGAATTATTGACAACTTACGTTTTGTCTCACAATCGAACACTTTCTCCTGAGCAAACTTTTGGTTTTACTGCTCTTTTTTCTGCCAAACATTTTCGATGACCATGACCTTTCCACTTCCTAACACAACACTACACACCTTAATTAACCTCAATATGCTCGATATATTGCGCATCAAATTTTTCGTGTTCCAATTCAACATTTATTGAATGTCACACGTTATTTTTTGTGTGTCACTGTATGTTTTTCGCGGGGTGACACGACGCGCGCGACACACGACGCTGGCGCCGGGCCATTCGTCTCAATCAGGATTGACGCGTCTGTCCGCTTGTCCTGTAATTACCTAATTGCTTCCGCGGCGCCCTTATCGACGAGCGCCATTGTTTCTGCCGTTCCAATGTTATCAACTGTTCGACGTATTGGTGGTGGGGTTGTTTTACGTGCGGCAAAGTATTTTATTTATCTTTAGTTGTGATTTTTAATAACATATACATAATTTTCTGTGGCTTCGCTACAAATTCACAGACATGCATCAGACAAAGTACATTTATATCGCAATTTTGAAAGCAAGGCAATTTTTTACTAAATCTTCAAATGCATCTTCTTCCAAAAGTTTTTATTAAAGGTATGATTATCGTCAACTATAAAGTATTAAACAATGTCTAAAAAAATTACGAAGAGATTTTAGCGAAAATCAAGAGTCAATTAAAAATGGTTATAACTTTGCGGATTAAAACACAGAAGAATAAACAACTACAATCAGTTGAACAAATTAATAATTTACGTTGCTTTATAATATAGTTATATCAACTCGCAATGACACAATTCATCGGTTGACCGTATCGCTAGCAACCGAATAAAATATACAACCGCAGCCTAGAAAACCAGGGCGAAGCCTGCAACCGCACAATATTCCACCCACCGAATATCACATTTGTCTCTGTTAGTATTCGTAATATGACTGACTAACTGCCTCGATGGCCCAGCGCTTTCAAGTCATGGGTTCAAATCCCGGTTCGGACACTTTTGGAATTTCCTAACTTACTATCTATTCTAGTAGTGGCTTGTATTTGTGTCTGGTATATGGAAATAGGTTCACCATCTATTCCATAGTGGGACGTAAACGTAATTGGTGAAACGTGGGACTGTTCTGCATTCCTCTGCCTACCTCTTCGGGGATTACAGGCGTGAAGTTACGTTACGTTACTATTTGTGGTATTTATGTTCTCTGTTGTTCTGTGTTATTAAAGAACAACAACAGGATTTTCTGTGTCAGGATATTCACGCACTTTGGTATAGCAATAATCCACAAACGAAAGAAATAACCTTGAATGCGTAAAAAAATTGGAGAACATAAATCGTAGTTATCTTCTCGTAATTCAACATTAGTGAAACCCGAATTAAATCTATGCACGTTTATAAAGATCAATATTGATCATCATGAAAGGAAAATTCGTTTACGTACAACACCATAAGGTTCATAAGTCGGCCTTTGTGAAATGCCAAACCTATTCATATATTGTTAAATGATACGATTTCACAAGTTGTTAATTCGACTTTTGTAGCTACACATAGATTGAATAGCTGCTAAATTTGCCTATTGTTGTCAAACAATACCACTTCGAATGCACCGTGTCGCTTTTAATGCCATATTGTATATAAATACTAAACATATACAACAGCAACATATAAACAGTGTTGAACAACGTTTATTAATTAAGTAGCTATTAACGTTTAGATCATACTAAAGAAAATCATAAAAGAAACACTTCTAGTTAGTAATAAATAACTATTCATTAGTGTCCTTTTTAAATTACAAGACAGTATTTTTAGGCTTCAATATCGAAAATCAGAAAATAACTTAAATGAATTTTACTCCTATCCTGCTCGATCTGGTAGCGAACCAAAGCGATCCACTCTACACACGGTCTTGTTTCTAGTTTGAAAAAAGTTTTCCGATGACTTTTGACGACTAAACTATTCATCCATCAAGCAACCGATCAGTTATAAACTCTCACAACCATACACTAGAATACGTCATATAACTGTCAGTTCAAAAGCCGACTCTCATGCCCCCTAAATCACATCATAGACTTGAACCTAATTGACTCCAACAAAGATCAAATGTCCCTCGCCTCGTGGCAAGTGGCCGGTAAGGTCAAGGTCTGTATCGTATATCTATGTGCTGTTATGAGAACATGCTTAAAAAACTTGCAATATTCGTATGCTTCATGAAAACATAATAGATTAATGAGAATGTGTCCGGAGGTCAACCTCTTTGGGGAATGACAATCTCTTTTGAACGGTCTGTTATTGATTAATCGAAAATGTGATAATTGTGTAGAGCTTAAAATATGTTTTTATGTTTATAAATGAACATCTGTACTGTTAAGATAAGAACAATAATAACAATAATAATATAATAATATCTTGGGACATCTCCACACACGGCCATCTGATCCCAAAGTAAGCGTCAAGAAATCTTGTGGTATGGTAACCAGACGGCTGATAAACTACATATATACATACAAATATATACTTAAATAGACATTTTTTACACCCAGACATAGAAAAAATATTTGTGCTCATCACACAAATATTTATTCTGGGTGGGAATCGAACCCACGATCCTCGCCGCAACGTCAGGTTCGCTAACCGCTGCACCAACGGGCCAGTCAACAATAATTTATTTATTACGTAACTTCACGTCTGTAATCACCGAAGAGGTAGGCAGAGGAATGCAGAACACTTCCATGTTACACCGGTTACGTTTACGTCCCACTATGGAATAGGTGGTGAGGCTATTGCCATGCATCGGGCACATATCCAGACTCCGAACCACTACTAGAATTTTTAATTTAGATTTTCTAGAAAATATTCTATAAAATTTCTATATTAGAAAACCTCTTTTGTAGTGTTCGACCCGGGAATCGAACCTGGGACCTCCCGATCGGCAATCGCACTTGCAACCAATACGACCAACGAGGCAGTCAATAAATTAGACAGTTTTTTTATTCAACGTCTACGCGTTAACTAGGTAGAATAATGTGTAGGGGATCATATTTTTTGTTATAGTTTTAAATTTGAAAATTAACTTTCGCTCAATAGTTTTCGACAAAGGCAACTAATTTGGCGTGGTTTGGATGCTACTGGGCGGTCGGGCATGGCGCAGCTTGGACAATTTGTTAACAGGCCGATGTAGGTTCTCGGAGTTCGAAATCTTTACATCAACACAATTTTAAACGTAATAGATGGATACACAAACACGATTCCATTGTAATACCATCGATGGATACGAATTGTATTAATTTTTCTATATTAAAACGTAAAGAATTACGTAACATTATTTGGACGAAAATAACTAGATATCCTTAAGTACAATATTGAATATTTCTTACGTGTTCAAGCATTGTCTAAAGGCGTATACACACAGCTTGGCGTATACACACATTTTCACGCGTCTTAACCTATTTTAGCAACTGGTTTCATGAAACCATTAGCTGGCTATTGTACACGAGAGATAATATCGTTTTAATCATGCGTAATACGATTTACAAGATCACAAAGAAGTCGAGCGCGACCACGCAGGCGCCGGCCGCGCGCAACCACAACCAGTAACCGTTACGGACGGGCCCGTCCCGCACGGTTGATGCGTCAACCGTCCCATTGAGCAAATGGGTTGATATGCTATGCTGGCGAGGTGACAATGTCTTCATTTCACGAGGTTCTTAAAGTTTTTTAAATTTTCAACACAATACTTTATTGATATCGATTTAGTTTACAAAAATATTATACTTATGTACTTGTTCACAAATTCTTGTAAACAAAAATACGTTAATATTTCCCAAGGTCTAAGTCTTTTCCTATGAGTTAAATTATAAAAACGTAGTCCATATTGAGCAGTTTGATACAGATTGTATTACCTAGTAGGTAAACTTCGATCATTTTCAATACAAAATAGTCTACTGTGCTTCCTACGATTTTACGTATAGGGTTATATGCAAAAAGTTAGACAAGTTATAAAGCGTACTTTGACTAGCCATAACGTAGCTTCACGCTTGTAATTCCACTAAAGGTAGACAGGGTAGTGCAGCATACTCCCATGTACCATTGATTACAATTAATTCCCACTATGGAATAGGTAGTGAGCTTATTACAATACCCCGGACATTGACTAGCAATTTTTAATTTAATGCTGGTTGCAGATATCATATCATCGGCAACAGTGGCCACTCAACAAAGCGGCTTATCCTCAGTTGTACGAAAGTCGATAAAGACAACCAATCAGATGCAAATCTTCCCATTAAAATTACGAAATGAATATTTGTGCGTGCTTTAATGATAAATTTTCATTTCTTTATCGCGGTGATATGTGTCGTTAAAGAGACATTTAACGATAGGTACGGTCGTTGGGCAGGTGAGCTTCGAATACGTCGATGACGCAAATCCGTGAAACAAACCGGCATCAAGTTAATCGTGTACCTTTGGGAAACATATTCAATCCATTAATTTCAAAAGTCCCGAAACGGTGCGGCGAGTGAATTGATTGCGCGATAAAGAATTATTATTCGATTACGGGAACGGCCGCGTCGCGCTCCGACGCCTCATCGGACGAGACGATCCATCATCTTCCGAGGTTTCGGACGATGCTCAAACTTTAGTTTTTTGGTGTCCCATCGTCTCAAGTTTACTCCAGAGGAAATGGCCTTTAAATCAAAATACTGGGGAAAATTTTAGAATGTATTTCTCAACAATATTAGTATTTCTCAACAATATATTAGTATTTCTCAACAATGCGCACACCGCCATGTGATGTTAAATTAGGCCAAGTATGTGTTAAAAAAAACTAACATTTGATAAATCGGAGAGGCATTTATAAGGTAGCACCACGCCTAGCATTCCCGAACACGTAAGCAGGTGTGTGTAGTATACGGGCATGTTTCACAGGTTACGTTTACACGCACTATGGAATTAGGGGTAATAAGCTTATTGCCATACATCGTTCAGAAATCTAAATTTAGAGAACAAAATTATAACTAGATATTCTAGTTTGAAATCTGTAATGGTACCCAACTCGGGTATTTGAACCAAGTAACTCTTGATCAGTAGCCGCGCTCGTAACTATTCGATCAACGAGTCAGTTTACATATTTGAATATATAAATCTACACTCAAATATAGAAAATATACTCATCATTATATATGTAGATTTTATCTGGGTCATATCCAAACAAGCAGCCGCCTCCTCAGTAGTCAGCCACTAACCACAGAAACAACAGGTCCATCAAAGTAAGCCTGTTAAATATAATAATAAAATATGCGAAAAATTTGAACATTATTGATCTTTTAGATCACATGTGATTCGGTATATTTTTAACTTTCAAAATTTGTGTGGAACAATTTTTGATTTTGTTGAATTCTTTAGTTGTTAGTTAATATAGCCAAAGCTCATACAGAGGTGAAAAGAAAAGCGCTAGAATTCATGTGTTATAAATATACTCGTATATTAAATTACACATTCATTGTTTATGTTCATAATAGTCTTTGGTCGAAGAGTAGAGCAGAGTAAATATTTATACAGGCATGCATAGGACATAAAAAAGTCAATAACGTCCAAGTTGGATACAATAAAAGTTACAATCGAATTTTAACAGAGGCGAATTTATTAATTTATTTAATTTATTATGGACATATAATATAAAATCTGCTTATTTAGTAAATATAATTGTGTCGTTTGGCTATGATTTCAACTATTGATGAGTGGGGTGTAGGGTACAATGTGGCATGTTGGCATACAGAACACCTGCTCAAGTTAACTGTACATTTACGACTATCAATTTAATTTTACCGTTGGGCGCGTTGGCTTCCTTCATAGTCTACGTAATGTTATTTCATGTAAGTTTGAGTTGTTGTTTTTAATTTTTTTTTATTTAATTCTATATAATTTTCGCGCATAAACTTTGAGAAGCGGTGTGATTGTGGGCGGTCGCGCGACATCGTCGTCACTAATTATCGATAGATCGATACACGACGATTATTCCGAATAATTAGTTTGACCTCACTCACGCATCGACATACGCATACTTACGCGATATAAGTATCCATTATAATTTATCACATCATCTCTAAGAAGATCTCTAAGAAGCGTTTTAAATCTGGTTTTTGAACCAACTTGCGTACAGATAATATGTATGTTTTTACAATTAGTGGGTATAATTTTTTATTGTAATTTAATAATTATGCATATTTGATGTATTATAACCTACTGTAGGCAGAAAGTATTTACTTCTAATATCGTAGTCACAAGCGGCGGATGACGTCCTTAGATATTTGCAAATAAACTTGAATACCGCCGTCTGATCTTAAACTAGGCAGAGTATCCTAAAGAACAAACGCTTGATAAATCACATAAGGTACTAACTACATATTTATAAGGTAGCATCACGCCTGTAATCACCGAAGCGGTAGACAAAGGAATGTAGACCACTTCCACGTTTCACCAGTTACGTTTACGTCCCACTATGGAGTAGCTAGTAAGCCTATTGTTATACACTGGGCACATTTTCAGACACCGAGTAAATACTAAATACTTTCAAATTAAAGAAAACGAATAGTGCCTGGCTCGGGATTTGAACCCAGGACAATCGCGATAGCAACGGACACGACCAACGAGGTAAAATCCATTTAGTACCTATACGTTATTCATAACATTATTATTTAGTTTAACATTAATTGTTATAGGAATGGCAGGAGGAGAATTCTAAGACCATATATTGCATTACTATTTATCCTGTTTGAGGCTGGACAGGGTCACTCAGGTACTCCTGTAGATCAAGATGGTCGCCTTTAGCATATTTGTGAACAGCCTTTCGTCCGAAACGCTAATTGTTATCGTAACAATCGCTTCATTGTAGAAAGACTCGTAGGAACCATAGTAGTTAATTTGCAACGAAAACAATAACTACATTCTATTTGCGATTTCTGTCAAGACCGTTACACAACAAACATTTACCAAAAATTTAAAATTGAGTAAAAAAAAATAAGTTGATATCAACAAGTTCAGATTTATTTTAGTGTGCGATTATTGCAGTCTAGGTAATCAGTTATGGAAGTAGATAGATAGTGATACGGATACAGCTTACCAATATCATTCTCGGAGCATTGTAGGGCAAATATGACTGTATGAGTATCGTATAACTCAGTACGAATTGTACAGTACTGTCAGCAATTAAGAGTACAAGGAAGAAGCAGAACTAGTAAGCCAGTCAAAATCGGTTATAAGACGTAGACGAGATTATTACGTAGACTTATAATCGAGATTATAAGACGTAGAGGTACATTAAAGAAATCCTGGACTCATTCAGCTTTTGGTTGGGTCGCCCTGCGCAGTTAAATTTGCAGCTGTCTTAAACCTTGGTGACATAAAACTTTGTCAGAGTGAAGATTAGTTGACCACAAAATCGTACCTATTTATAGAAATCCACCGACCGTTTGATGAAATTACTAAGATGCCCCCATTTAAGGAGACGAATCCAAGCTCAACAGTAGGCATAATTTGTCATACGTGTTTAACAATACAGTGCAATATGATTATTGTACTGAGCCAAAGCAATTGACCCAATGGTTGACCTCCAGTATATTTAAGTTCCTTGGTTGGAAAAATGGAATAGATTTTAAAATTGGAAAAATGGAATAGATTTTAAAAAAATATTTAAAAAACAGTTCAAAAGAACTGTTCAGCGACACCAAAGCATCTTGCAGGTTCCACCTTCAAGTTCTAATAAATCTAATTACTGCACAGTACACATTCATCAAAAAATTATCTCGAACCCGAGGCCGTATTTAATATCTCAACTCTTATCTCGTGATCTTCCACTTTTTGTCGTTACTCATCTCTTTCTTACTACACCATTTTTTATATCAAGCTAATATGAACCTTCTGTCATTGTGATAAGGAAGCATAATCTATAAAATGATTGTAATACAAAAGTTTGTGAAGTTGTCGTGATCGGTCGACATTTTGACAATTTTGTTCTCTAAGAAAGTGTCAGGTCTTTCTGAAGACCACCGGGCGATGTATCGCGCTATGGAGATAGAGAGGCCGATAAAGATGTTTAAATTACAATTAGTGAGAAAATATTTGGGATATTAGGTTGTTGTGATAAAAAAAATTGGCCAAATGAAAGGACGAGTTAGTAAAATTTTTTTGAACATTCGTTGGGTTTGCAAACATTTAAACAATTTGGGATGTTCATATCAATGATCTAATCTTTTGTATTCCGAAAGCCATTCACAGCAATGATATTTTTAATAAACATCATATCATACAAATAACAAAGCGCGCATCAAAAACATCTATCACAAAAAGCCAAAGCGATGCCGCTGTTTTGAAGAAGTTTATAAAAAATAATAATCCGCCCCAAGTATCAAATAATAAACTTGGTAGCAAGTGAATTTCGAGGATCGGGTTGCGTTCTTCGGCGATAAAAAAACTCTAATCGTTTTTTTTTATAAATAAAGTTTCATGTGTTCGAAATTCGAACATGATGGCCGACGTCAGCGGCCGTCCAAAAAGATTCAGATATTTTTACTTTCTTTTAGTACCTACACAATGAAGTACGAACTGGAGTGTCTATTATTTATGGATTTATCATGGTTTATGGATTTAGGCACGTCCTAAGTTCATTGAGAGTATTATTTTTTATGCAGTCTGGGCACACGTATTCCTTAAATTTCAGAAGTAATCATTTGAAACCTTACTGGAGCATTAAAAAACAGGTATTGAGCAACAACTTTTTATTTAACGGTACTAGTAAACCGGTTCGAAACACAAAACAAAAGAGATAAAAAGTTGTAATTCGGTATTACATTATTTAATTCCAACCAATAATTAAAGCTTAATTATGTTCGCAGCTAGCCCTTGACATCTGATGCAATGCGACCTCAGATTAATAAAATTATTAAATAAAAAACCTTCCACTTAATTATGCATTCATCGCGTCTGATGCACGAAACGAAACGAAATATCCCACAACAGGTTATCCAGATAGCATCCGATTAAAAATTATATCTCAAAGTTTGCTCAAAATTGTTCAATTTACAACCTTTTTACGTTTGCTGTAGGAGTTTTTCGGGACGTACTGGCTGATAGATTAAGACGGAGATAAAGAAGTAAAAATAAAAGGCGGGCTGTTTGAATAAAGAACGCGTCATGTCAAGTGAAACGTCAAATTGTGACAGTTTCCGCGCGGGCGAACGTTGCTCCCGACTTCTTGGAAGTATCATCAGTATGTTCGAGTAAGCGAATGTTTTGCAGTTAATTTCACTCAATAAAACAATTTAAGTCAATTCAAACATTTTTTAACTCGTTATGTGTGATGATCAATGTCTCAACTCGGTATATGTAATACTTATTTTGCATTGATATATTTCTTTTATGTTTTTGGTTTTAATTAGCTGAGTAGCTACCGTTAAAATTGATTGAAATAATAAAATTTGGTTCGTCTAATGACTTGGAAATTTTTTGTTTTGTTTAATTTTACTGCACATTTGCTTGATCCATCAACCTAATAATACGAGTACCTACTTTAAGTTGATGTATTTGTATAGTATTTTTATATAGTAGCATTAAATTCTTGTATATATTTATCGGTCAGATCCTTTGGGTTTCATGTTTAAAATACCATCATGCGTTATTTCTTTATTTTAAAGTCATAATGTTGGCGATGATTTGGCGATACCATCCGATAAATACAATCAATGATATTGGCGCCACCAGTTTGTACAAACTACTATTCTTTCGAAAATAAATTCTTCATTAGAGCCTTTTATAAAAATGTGATATTTTAAAAAGAATAACAATAAAATTATTTTTTTTTTTTTAAATAAATGATCACATAGATCATATACAAAGGAATTATTTGAACACAGTACAGAGTAATATAGGTAAGCCAAGGAGCATCCGTTGCCTAAACTGGTTGAGAAGCCTGTATTGGCAACTGGCTTCTCCCGTAAATTAATGTTACTTTTAATGTTTAAAAATTTAATATTAATCTACAAGTCTCTTTTGTAATTTGCATTCTCTTTATAATTTTGCATTCTTTTTATAATTTGCATTACAATGTTACAGAAGCATAATATTATGTAAGGTTATCGTCTAAGGATAAAATAAATGCTTTCATCTTTTGTGTTTTCTTTCACATATGATATACGTAATAAAAAAATCTTTCATACGTTAACGCAAGCTTCAGTCAGCTGTCGTTATTAACATAGTCAATATCGCCATTATCGATTTATGAACGCCTCGGTAGAAGGACACGCGGACGACATGGGACTGACTTAGCGGATGATGGCGAACAAACTGACAAATTATATTTTCAAAATAGTTTATTCACGGATAATTGCCTTTTTGTGGTCTCTCTGGGAACTCGTTTTTATACCGTGAAATATATATGCCGATGCTTACAATTTTAATAATTGGATTAGGTAAAAAAAAGGTTAATATTATTATAAAAACATTGCGCTAGGTCTCTTACGGGGTGCGCAGTAGTGACCGTGTGAGTTGAGTGTCAAATATTCATATCTTCAACATATTTATTATTCCTCGCTCTTTTATAATTGTGTGATAAAGCAAAAAAAAGTAAAATAGGGTACATATTTTTAAATTTAAATTACTTCGAAAATGTAGGAAAAACAATGACAAATGATCGTTGGTAGATATTATTTTTCTCTATTACAGTGTTTCTAGG
This sequence comes from Mysoria sejanus stolli, assembly GCA_018245835.1. NCBI lineage: Eukaryota > Metazoa > Arthropoda > Insecta > Lepidoptera > Hesperiidae > Mysarbia > Mysarbia sejanus. The sequence continues at coordinate 4,630 of DWEJ01000182.1, read as the reverse complement.
AGGTAATAGTATGAATATTAATGTATGCTGTCCTTCACGATTTACTTTGAAAAGTTCAAAATTGCATGTGTTTGATTGCTTTATTTTCCATTCCAATTGAACCATTACCTTGTAGCTACAGGTTTTATACAATTATTTCTTAGATATAAATATTAACAGCGCTCAGAAGTAAATACAGGAGACTAACATAGCTAAAAGAAAACCTAAATATTCCATAGCAATGCCTGTCTACCACAATAACAATTTGATGGACTTAACGATGAATTAAAACAAATTATATAACATAATGATATTCAAATCCACGAAACGAAACTCCACAGCCACGGATTACGAATACAAAATAACATATAGTAGGTAGGTATATAAGTAGATGCCAACTGCTAGTGTTGTTGAAAAGGGAAACGGACCGCCTTCCCACACCCGCGCCGTCTGTTCCGATTGAAAATATGGAATAACTTTGTAAACATCTCCAACTTCGAACGACCGCGATTCTTGATACTTGCGATATTGAAAAATATTATTTTTTTATTTTTTCCTTTTTTCTTTTTCCGACTTTTCAATCGTTCCACTATTGGAATACGGGTCTTCTATTATGGTTAAGGCCATAGTCTATAAAAATATGGATGCTGGTAGAGTAATGAAATTTATACATTAATAAATCTTTGAAAGTCGTGATAAGAAAAAAAGTAATTCAAAGTGTATAATTAAAAACCATATAATGATACTTTTATAACTATATCGTATGTTAAATAAAAAAAATAGAAAAATTAAAATTAAAATATAAAATTTTACTAACTAACCAAATCAAACATTGTGTTATTTGTACATTTGATATATGTAAAAATTATATATGGTTACAATTTACATATTAAAATTATCTCTTTAAATATTGAGTCTGCTCTACAACAAGTGTCAATAATCCTAGTCCTCTGTACAAACCAGGAGCCCAATGCAGCGATGCGAGCTAACCAAATTACGACGGTGTGTGAAGTGAACTATGAAAATAGGATTTCTTTACAACCCCCCCCCCCACCTCCCCCATCCCCTTCTTAATAACACCGCAGGTAACGGGGTGGGATTATGAAGATTATCAGCTGATATCTCAACAAGATGGATTGGTAATTACTCTTCTAGTGGAATTATTATTTGAATTTATATATCTTCATACCAAGCGTTGACATTGCTCTGTGGTGGTGGCATAACGCCGGCGTTTTTAAAGTTTAAAGTATCAACCGTTTAATAGATCAACTTTTATAAGCGTTTCTGCGCTTCATGTGGAACGACATTGTTGCTACATACTGGTAGTCTGTTGTTTAAAGTTTTACTTTAGCTTTACTATAAAGTTCTTATTAACAGTTATCGACTCACTGTGCAAACTTTTACCTGTTACTGTAACTAATGCATATATTGTGTCTTCCTATCACGGGTGGTATCCAGGAATACTTCCTTTTCTTGATTACCATCTTGCCATGAAACAACTTAACTCTAATTGTATTATAATGCAAATTAGAAGTAATATCGAGTAATATATTTTGTGGTTATAACTTTAAATATAATGTACAATTTAATATTTGATATAGATTTAAATGCAGGTTCAAATACTAATGGATTTTTTAACTTAATATTTCTAATAGTGGCTCGGAGACTGCATGTCTGTTCGGAATATGGCGATAGGCACCCCCCTATTCCTCGGTGGGACGTAAACGTGACTGGCGAGACGCGAGTGTTCGTACATACCTCCACCTACCTCTAGTTATACGCGTGATGTTACTTCTTAAACCTATCGTACTGGCCCTTGAGTACGGCATTTAACGGACAAGAATGTGAGGGTTTTCATGAGGACTTACTTTACAGTGGCAGCGAGTGACATCTGCCAAAATGTACATTGGTATGGGTGTAAAGAATGACTCTCGTATCGGGGTACAAGCCCGGCGTTGACAGATAACAGTATGATAAAACACAGTGCGCTTATTTCATACTACTTTTACTATACGTAACTTTATTATTATGTATACATAATGTATTTCAGTGTGAACGTATTGTTGTCGGCCAACGTATATTAGACCTAGTCTTAGTATCGTAGTCTTAGACCTATCCGTGGAACGTAGGAACGTATCCGTGGTCAACTTCAGTTTCGATTTCTGCTGACTGATACTAACTGTTCTCTTACTAACATGTACTTACCAGATTACTGATACTAAAAAATTTAGGAAAAAAAAACGTTTAATAAACATGTTTGGCGGTATGAATGTCCGGCAAAAGCGAAATATTTAATACAGCTGTCGTGAGATTAACGTAATATTGGGTTAGATTTACTGGGTTAAAATTTTATTTTATACAGTAAATACAGCTATAATACAAATGGTTATGAACCAAACACTCGTTCGCTATGGTCCATAATGGTAGATTAGAAATATCGAACAATTTCGTTGCGTAAGCGGGTACAATCATTGTAAAGACGCCGCCTGTGATATACGCCGAAGTTACAAAGGCACATACCGACAAAGTATTGATCATATGTAGTGTAAACCAAACGATTGTATTGAAACCGATTTTTAAAATTTTTTTGCTAATTTAATAAAAATATGTGGATGTTACCTGGTGGATTTAACGTGTTGCAAAAACGGCAGAACAGGTAAATTTCACGTAGACCTTAAACAGTGATTTCATATCTTAAATTTGTGTTATAGATTCTTAGAAATAGTTATAACATTTATATTGCTTAAGAAAATAAAAATCTACTTTGCCTGGTGATAAGATGCAATTATTTTATTGGACGGATATTTAAATAAAATAATATTTCCTATATAAGTTCAATCTAAAGCAAAACGCCACCTGTCGGGAGGTAGCAGAATTATTTCATTTGTGTAGCGTCCTCGCGAATTTTCTTTTGATTTTCACATTTCCTCCAATCCCTCCAACCCTCCGTAGAGAATGTTTAGTACTATTTCATGTAGATGGCGTTACGTGTATCAGTTTGAACTAGGTTTATATGTTTGCAATTTTAAAAAGTAGAAAAAAAATATTTAACATTTATCTAACCAATTTTCCATTTTAAAAAAATTACTCGAAGATATTAGAAAATACAGCCAAAAACAATATAAAACATAGAACAAAGGGCAATTATCAGATAAAATACATATATGTACATAATTTATGATATATGAAATTATAAAATAGAAACTGAAACATGACATAACTCACGAAAAAGACAGAACCGATTTCAAAATCATTAACAGCAATGACAACAGATATTAAATAAGAATAAAACTTTATGTCACAATACCCTATTCTGTTCTTAGCTTATTGCGGGGTTGCTCCCCTTTAGACCGAGGGATGTGCAATGTCTAGAAATCAATAGTCGATGTCGACACAAAAAGAGTATAAGGCATTATCGTTCTTATGGTTTTTATGTTTTGTTATTGAAAACTAACTTTAGGGAGTTAATCAATTACAATAAAATTATGTTATGTATCTCATGAGATGAGATTAATAAACATTTTTGAACAATTTATTCTCAATTGTCAATTCTTAACTGAGTACAGAAAAGTTAGTTTTAGTTGTCATCGTTTATTTTGAGATTAAGTATTTTTTTTTAAACAGACAATAATATGAATGTTTTTAATAGGACTAGGTGCTCTCTATTTTCCCCGTAAGCGACTTGGCGTGATGATATAACAATAATTTGAGAAAGATTAATTTAAATTTCAACAACCTGGCCTTTTCCACAGCTAGATTTAGACCTATCTCAAGGAGCTCCATCTCGCTCTGCCCTCGCATTCTGTCTGTAGTTTTTTACAGTTTGTTATCCCAAATTCCAAATATTAAATTAAATTTGTTGTAGATTTGTGTGAACTGAGTGCTGATGTCTCTACTATATTTTTCCATAGTGATTTTTTTTCCAAAATTATCTCAAATCGAGAAAATACGGTTTTAGGTACTTCAAGTTCCATCTTAGGAGCTCAAGGTAGCTTCCTTTATCCATGGCGCACGTGACTGTATAAATGGAGACTCTGGCAACAGACTGATGCGTGATCAGCTGAGGAACTATACTCAAAAACCATCCTTGGGACTATGTCCGTTGTATCCAGGAGCGGACTGAAACAGGGTGATGTTTATGCTGATAATGAACTTAACTTAAATCAGCTTAATAAATTGGTTATACCAATTTTAAATTAAAGTGGCATTTGTTGTAACGGTGAAGAAAATTCTGTAATATTCTTTAAGGTGCCCTACGTGGTAAGCAGCATTTGTGAAGCGTGGGAGAACATGGCCATAACCCTTCTGATTCCGAAAGAAAATACACTTCCAACAAAAGAACGATATAATGTTATAAATGACAATAAGAAAAAAAACCTGGATTTTATAAAACCACTGTATTTTTAGGTAATAACTTGGGTGGATTAATGGTATATTCAATGACAAATGGGTGGAGTCGGAGGTTTTATTCTTTAAGGCATTAACACCTCTAAAATAGGTTACGTGTCTCTATAAATTAAAAATATTACTAAATAACAATTATAGATCAAAATCGCTTGCACTATTGACATAAAATATCGACGGCTCCCTTCACTAATGACATCGATATTATATGTCAATAGTGCAAGCGATTTTGAACAATAATAGTTAT
>DWEJ01000181.1:0-19881 GCA_018245835.1 Mysoria sejanus stolli | reverse complement strand
GTGGAACCTAAGATCATAACGGGACCATTCGGGTTGGATCCAGACTTGATGACGAAACTGGATGCGGCCGTGCCGGTGGTGAAGAGACCGGACCTGCCTGAGTTAGACCTGAAGTTCCTCGATGAACCGGTGCCTGCATCCACAGTCAGAGCTGTTACCGCACCCGTAAGGTCCAGGTAAGCTTTGTTTTCTATCATTTAATAAACTAGTTAAATATGTATCTTGTTTCATTATCATCCCTTAAATATAAAATACCTTGGTACCGGTAATAAAGAACTGATTTCATCTGCCCAGTGTGGTGACCATGTCGCCCCCGCGCCTCGCCGCGCCGCTGGCGCACAGCCCCTCTGCCGTCGACGACTCGCAGCTGGCCGACACCATACACTCTATATCTAGTCCTGATCTTAATGTGAGTTGTATATATATTTTTTAGTTGTTTTAATTGATGACAGAATAGTACCTTATAAAGAAATGTGTCATGATTTTAGAGATGAGAATTTACAGCAAAGCCCTAGACATAAAAGCCAATCAATTACTTGCAAATAGTAATGTGTGCAATGGGACTCATATGATATGATAATATAAGTGTGGTGCATCAGGTGAGAATTATAGTTAAACGTAATATTCTATTGTTATATAAAAGCTATGTAGCGTGTGAAGGGTAATGTGAACGAGACGTGCGCAGGCGGCTATCCGCGCGCTGTCGCTGATCTCGGGCGCGCTGGTGTCGGGGCGCGGCGCGGCGCTGGCGGCGCACGAGGCGCGCCTGTTGGCGGCCGTGGCGGCGCAGCTGCGACGTCTGCGCGCCGCGCCGCCCGCCGCGCCGCACGCCGCGCCCGCCTACAAGTACCTGGCCGGCGCGCTCACCACCGTACGCACACTCCTTCATTCCTAACTAATACATCTAGGGTTCATTATTCTCCCAAGCAGATGCTTTTATTCTGTTTTAATAATTCCTTTTTTTTTGTAAAATATTAAAATATGACAGTATATGGCAATAGGCAATAGGCTCAAAACCTATTTCATATTGGGACTTAAATGTAACCGGTGAAACGTGGGAATGTTCTGCATTCCTATGTCTACCTCTTCGGGGATTACAGGCGTGAAGTTACGTATAACAATATATTAGATTCTATCTTATGCAGATAGATATTTGCTAACAACATATATAGAGATAGATATGGTTCTAATAATAAAATTAAAAATCGAATCTCAAATAACTTAACAAAAAATAATTCTTCACCAGTTCTACGAAACCGCCGGCTGCGGGTCCCAGGTGGGAGAGCAAGCTCTATGCTCGCTGCTGCGAGAACTTCTACTGGTGCTCGGAGGCAGCACGGCCAACCAAACCACAACCGGGCCCGAAGGCGAGCGGCTCGTGCGCATACTGAACAACGTGTGCGTGCGCGTGCTGGAGCACTCGCCGCGCACCGCGCTCCTGTGGTGAGACTCTGCCGAGTGCACACTTCACGCTTGTCTGACCTGCTCAATTGTTACAGTGGCGACACCTACGGCACATCCGCCTTGGGTATCCGTAAACATTAAATTGTCAAAGGATCTAATCTACCAGTACAAAAAAAAAATTGTTTGCTTAGATTTTCTGTTTCTACATCTATAATATTGGAATTCAATTTATAATAATTTTAGTAGAAATTTATTGCACAAAATATAAGGAAATTTTATTTTGCAGTGCAATTGTCTCACTCCTACATGACTCAATAGTGGAATCGGACCCAGAGTTTCCCCGATATCAAGATCTGCTACTCAAATGTTTCTGGAAAACTCTAAAGATGATCTCCACATGGGATGTGAATTCCATAAACTATGATGCTGTGCTATACAAAATCCACTTGTTCTACAAGGCCTACCCTAACAACTACTGGAAAAAGAAACCGGACCTTAGTGACACACCTTACAGGTAATATGATAAAATGTGACATTTTACACCTACACTGAATTTGAAATTTTTATTTAAGCTGATGTTCAGTTCTGAAAATTGATATTTGGACATCAAAAACGTATTCAATAGTATGCGAAGTCGTTCAAATATATAACATATACTATGAAGGGTATTGTGGTACATAGTTTTTTTTCTTTGCTTTCTTTGGATAGTGCCTTGATTAAGGCAGGGCCTGTTAAAAAGAAGCAGTAAACTGATTTAGTCATGGTTAGGAAACATACGGAAATGGACCTCGAATGTCACTACTACTGCACTGTATATCCATGCGAGGCAAACAAACAAACAAAGAATAACTACTGTATTTTGAATTGACAATTTCACTAACGTAATTAATAATTAATCATTCAGATATTTTGACTGACTGTTTAATACGAAGCGCCTGGAAAAACGGTTGTGATTTTCTATTGAAGAGTAAACGACTCAAAAGGGGGCTTAGCTTAGAAAACTTTTGATATTCTATTTCAATGAGTTATTATCTGTTCTCGTTAACAGAACGGTGAAAACACTGGTGCACACGCTGGTGAAGATGAAGGGCGCGTCCATAACCAGCCACCTCAGCCAGATACCCGATGTGAACGAGTCCGACCTGTACTCTTACTTGCATAAAGTCTTGAAGGTGAGCATATCTTAATAAACATTTAATAAATTTACTTCAATAAACAACTCTGCGTTTTTTGATATTGATAAAAAAAAAAATTTTTTTCATATCTACATTTTTGTACTTAGTAGGTACAATCTGTCTGTTAACGTTCGAGGTTACGTCGTTACTATTAACCCACAACTCTTGAATGTCAATGAATACTCTTAGATTTTCCCTTATCGCAAAGATTTAAATATCACATTGGCATTAAATAGAAGACAATAAAAAGTCACCCACTGTATTATAGATATGTCAATGTAAGAGGTAGATTGCTCTTCATGTAAATTAAATTTTAGCCTAACTAGGATTGCTGTTGTACCAGTTTATGCTTGATTTCAGTCTTTCATATAAAAATGCATAATGACTATATTTAAATTTCATGTTTTTACAGCAATTGAAATTGGACGAGAAGAAAGATAGCCCTACGGAAATCAATGGTAGTGTGAATGTAGGTGGTGGTATGGGGGTCGGCCCAGGCGTGGGCAATGCAGCTCTGAATGCTGGCAGGCTGCCTCGAGCGTTGCACGAAGAACTGGCGTTGATACTCAAACGTATCGGCTCTAAGGAGCATAATAGAGAGGCTCTTTCGCAGTTGTATGATCTTAGGGTTAGTGTTTTAATTTCAATGCCAAATATTATAATAAATAATAAAGGAAAACAACACATGTAGTGTATAAAAAATATATTATTAATATTTGTTATGTTTATTGTTTTAATATTAATGGTCATTTTCAGGAGCGCCACCCAGAAGTGGACATCTGGACATTCATGCAAGGCTCCTCGTTCTATTTCCGCAACTATGTGGAGCGCGGCCTGAAGGAGGTCGGCGAGCAGCGGAAGCTTGCCGCCGTGCCCATGTACAAGCACGACTATAAGTCTGAAAATATAGGTGAATATTTTGGAGCATTTTTGGATACTGATATCAGACCTATCGATTTTGAACGAGACATCTTGAACACTCTTATAAATTTTGACTTATTTCATCGTTACAGATATAAGCAACGAAAACGACGAGAAGTCGCATGTGATTTTCCTCGAGAGGCTGAGGGCACTGCAGGTAAACAAAAACGTTTATAAATCAATTATTGTCATCGAGTTTTTAAAAATAATGATACGTGACGTTGCAACCGAGCGACAAGCAGTGACACGGCTCGTGCTATGTGCGCAGGCGAAGGCGGGGCTGAAGACGGAGGCGAGCGTCGCGCCCGCGCCAGCCGCGACGCGCGCGCTGCCCGACGCGGCGCACAGCCTCGACCCGCAGCTCGAGGTGTGCGCCTCTCGTTGCCCTAGTATCATTAGGGCGCGACTCTCTCACTTGACTCCTGAAGCTTTCTCATTCCGAGAGGAAAGCCATATCCAGTGTTGGAACCATAAAAAACTTATCTGATCCTACCAATAAAACTTCATGATTATTAATATAGTAGTAATGACAAATGTTAAACCTATTTTATCTAAATTTATTTAGGGAGTTTTTTAATTTTGTACATGACGACCTCGTTGTTCCTTACATTGATTAACTCATTTGTTTAGCCTGTTTATAGGCCGTCTTTGTTAAGATTCTCTGAAGAACGCCAATGCTAAGTTTATTCGAGATTTTATTAACAATAAATTATACTTGAAACTTCTTTATTTATTTGTTGAATAAAAACTAATAAATTGTTATTTTTTCTACTTTCTTTAGCTTCATACAACACAGCCAGTGTCACAGAAAAATGAAGCGGCCGTGGATGCGTTGCGGCTCAAGCTGCAGCAGATCAAAAGCTCGTCCAAGAGATAAGGCTATCTCGCTCACGTCGGTGGTCACGTTAGCTGTGTCTCTCTCTTTCATCATGACTTTGTTCGCCTACCACTGGATATTCGAATCCAAAAACTTTAGTTCTCGGTTGTATTAGGGGAAATAGTTTGCTTTACACGTTAATTGATATCTCGATTACTAACCAGCAATTGTTATTCAAGAAAAGTCCAATCGATTAAGAACTATTCCATATTTACTGTGTGTATGGTAAAATTACTTTAAATTGGAATAATTGCTGAAACCCAGCCAGCAGAAGTGTACCCTGGTACAGCCACAATTTTAGGATACTTATTGATATTTATAACTGCACTTGTGTTTAACTCATGTGTTATACGTCCTTTTAGATAAATGTTCACAAGATGATTTCGGAAGGAGTATGAATTGTAATCTCATTAATTACCTACAAAATTCCGCCGCTTTACAATTAAGTTAGTTCCTATACTGAGATTAGAGTTAATCTCTCCATGTTCGATTAGGAGGCCTATGTGTGTGATGGTATTTTGAAGCAAATAATTTCCCTTACTATGGAGCACATTTATCATGACAATATTACTAACCAGTATCGTCCAAGGCAGGGTATGAAGCTTCGAAGTTATTGTATGAAATCAGTGTCTTAGTAAGGGACGCTCTCAGTGATGTTTCAGTGGAATATTCGACATACTGACGGAATTAAATTCTAGCACCGACGTATGTCGCATTGTTTGTGTGTCTTGCCAGTGTTGGATGGTGTTGTGTGACATAAAAATATTAGAAAAAGTCACGTTTCATTGTATCTCGGAAACAAATTGCAATAGTATGTTGTAGAATTCAAACATTAATGTAATTGTTTGATAAACTTGAAATTGTAGATGTCAGTAGTATGTGTGATTTTAAAGAAGTCGTGTGACTTTCTGCAAAAAAAAGATAAACTCTGCCCCAGTATTGTAATTTAATAAAACGTATCCCTAGTTTGTTGCCACGTAATTCTCTCTCTCTCTCTTTGCGTATTTATGACAGAGCATGGTGCGTGTTGCCAGTGTAATGATAATTTTCCTATTTTAGGTAGAAATCAAGCAATAATATTGCTATCGTTAATCAAAAATTCGCGTAATGATTCTATAAATGTATACTGAAAAAACACGTGGGCCATTGTATATCCTACAAAATACGATTGTCTATTTAATTTATATTAAAAACATATAATCACACTTGAGTTATTATATTTAATAGAGAGTAGTATAGTGTATCGATTTCAATATTTGTTTATCAATTTTATTAGCGGTCAATGTAATCTTCGTTGTAATGAAAATTACAATTGACGTATATACACATACATAATGGCTAAGAGTTGTCAGTGTCTCGGTTGATTTGTTTAATATGTAATCTTGATTTTTTTTTCTTTTGGTGTTGTGTTTATGTTTGATTGATTCAGTTGAAGTACACAGGGAATGCAGCTACTATGAAAAAAATTTTAATTGACTGTTACATTTGTTACATGTTAAAATAAATATGTGTAGTTTATTATTAGTAATATGTCAGGTATACAGATTGGTTGCTTGTATTGTAATCAATATTATCAAAATAGATTTTACTATAATAGTTTCACTTCTAGGTGCTTATATGTCACATGTTATTTTCTTAAGTGATGTTTTGCAACCATCTATTTATGTATCATTTTAGCTGCGTTTTGGGGTGTAGTTAGGACATTATAAGACTGTTCTCGAGTGTGGACCTTATCGAGTAATACTCATTGTTGACTGTTTGGACTTGAAGTTTAATGTCTCACGTTGTGTTCTATTTGGTTTGAGAATGATCTATGTTCATCCAGTAGGTTTGTTGATAAAACTTGTAGCTGTGATGAGGCCACTCACTCTTATATATATTAATGTTAAAACATTGATTGTACTGTCTAATATGTTATAACATTCCTTCAGTATTGGTTAATAGTACAGTATCGTTTCATTTCATCATCAATATGTAAAAGTTATTTTCGTTTGTTCCTAATAAATAATAATCTTTGCTGTTTTAATCTGTATCAATCGTATTGTTAAAATAAATGTTGAGTACATTGAATTGTTCTGTTGTTCCGTACATTGAATTTGTAGATCATTACCTAATGTTAAAAACCGCAGGCATAGTGTGTTTTTTGTGTTGAATATTTAAATGATGACATATATATGTTATTTTCTACTATCAGCAGTGTAAACTTGTTCTGGTCCATAGTAATCTACCATGTGTATATATACTGTCGTGTTTAACATGTTAGCTGATGTGATGGATTTTTAATATATATTGTGGCCACTTTCTGTATCATTTCAATTGCACATAATCATGTAATATATATTACCATAGTGCTTTACTTTATTTTAAAAGTCCATTACATTTCATGTAAAAAACGAGAAAACTTCAATAATCTTAAACACAAATTCCTGTGTCTAAAATTATATCTTCACTACAGTTTTAACTCGCACAGTCCATACTGTTTTCGCGGATGTATTAGTTGCTATAATTATTTTTAGTATAAAAGCTTTCTACGGAAGTGGACTAATTATCAGCATTTATTTATTTTATGAATGTAAATTAATGTATTAAAATCATGATATAATGTAAATCATATTCGTAAATAAAATTCATACGTCACATAAAATACCTTTTTATTTTGTCCCGAATAGTTTTAAATGATGACGAACATAAATTAGCGAGTGTTCACAGCATATTTCTAAATAACGAAGGCAGCGCTATGTCGACCACGTTACTGTATGTACCTATTGAACGTTGAAAATAAGAAAATTGTTTCAATCAATGAGAACATGTAACTATTTCTGTGTGTTTTCCAGAGTCCGTCTTCTAGGTCTCTAGGAAATGATCCGTCGACCCTCCTTAGGAGTCGATTAACGCTTAAGCATAGCTGGGCACCGTTAATTATTTCATAATTAACTTCGTTAATCGCTAATCCGTTACTAAAAAGTTACTTCGTTAAACGTTAAAACGTTACATTTCGGAACATTTAACGAAAGGTAATCGTTAATACGTTAACATGTGATAAAAATGCATTTTTTTATATGGTTGCGTTAATGATCTACTTATAAAAACTGTGGTTTCTGGAAGTTAACAGGTTATAAACAAAACTAAGACGTGTATAATTGGAGTGTGTGATTTATTCATCTTGCATAGTGTTAATATTGCAACTTCATGAACTTCAATATGTTGAAGTCCTCATTGGAAAGTGAATATTTTCGGCGTTAAAATATCTTATCCTGTTGAAAAATGACGTTCAACTGCAGCGCTTGAAAGAACAGCAGTATTATTTATACTTATAATAAATCTGTAGAGGTCAATATTTTACTTTTTTTTATTTATTTTTCATACTCCTGAGCGGGTTATTGCATACTTTTCATCACGCTACAATCAATAGGAACAGAGCAATGAAGGGAAATGTTGGGAAAACGGGAGAAGTTACTCCATTTTTTAAGCTTCCGTCGCGTGTGAAACCTTAATGGTTAAAGCTACACAGAAATCATGTATGTCGGAAATGTTCTCCTTAAAATTATATAAAAAATATCGCACAACAGCATATGTCTATCTTTTAATTACCCGTGTGGAGCCGGGGCGGGCCGCTAGTATTTAATGAACAGATTTATGAATATTTGTTCCCCAAGGAATGCTGCATGGCTGAACGAGTCTAGAGTGCTTGTCTAGCCAAATTTTGACGAGATTTTGAGCTTTACTTCACGTAACTTCACGCCTGTAATCCACGAAGAGGTAGGTAGAGGAATGCAGAACACTCCCACATTTCACCGGTTACGTTTACGTCCCACTATGGTACAGGTGGTGAGCCTATTGGCATACACCGGGCACATATCCAGACTTCGAACCACTACTAAAAAATCTAAATTAGAATTTTTTTTGTGTTTGACCCAGGAATCGATCCCGGGACCTCCCGTTCGGCAGTCCCACTTGTAACCAACAGGACCAACGAGGCAGTTGAGCTTTACAATTTAAAGATTTGTGGCTCATAGGTTTTTCTTTAGACTGAGTACCAGAATTGAAAAAGTCGTCCTCATCATCGCCGTTCTTACTCGCGTTGCCGCCTCCGTCACTTACCTACACTATCTCTGTCCTTCGAACTTTCGGTAGCTTCTGGTCGTAACGCCTCTTCTATCTTTTTTCCATGCAATTTTTTACAATATCCACTCGACTGCTGTCATACGTTACCAGAGATATCAACCGAAATATCAGGTGAAAAGCCGCTAGAAGCTGGCACTCTTCGTCGTCCAAAAGTGTTCCAAATCTTTTCTCTATGGTTAATGGCATAGAGAATAAAGCATTGGCTAAAGCTGTGCAATTTAATAGGCAGCAGTGACTCTAGATATGCCATATCTTCTCTTTGTATATGATCGAACGTTCTTGTCAGTTCTTTCTGTTTCTTGTTTTTTGCGCCACCGGCTGGACGGTGCAGCACGGTGGTTGGTAATGGTAAATAGTAGGTACGGGATTAACGATTTAACGGTCTTGAGGAAATTTAACGGATTTTAACGAGTCCGTTAACAATTTTAAAAGTTAATCCGTTATTCGAAATGTTAACTTCGTTAATTAACGATTGACTGATGAAGGAGTTAATGCCCAGCTATGTTTTTAAGACACTATAGAAGGAATCCATTCAATCCAATATTTAACATTCAACACTCTCTGCCTACACCGTGAAGGGCTTGGCGTGAAGATATCTACTTCAAAATATTCATCATGTATGTACTTTTTCAGAAACTTAATACGATGAATTTGGTTAAACTTTATTGCTGTAAACTGGCAAAGAATGAATATTCTTGCCAGCGTCTAGTTTTTACAGTTATTACAACTTGAAATTGTTTAAGTAAACAGTGAATAGGCACTTTTTAAACAGACGTGCTATTAGGTGAGATTGTAAGCAAACGCCGAGCGGCTGAAGCGGCGCGGGCCTCGCTAATCCGAACTGTCAGCTAGCTGTTCAGATCTCGTGTAAGCCAGTGCTACGTAAGATCTGTTCATGGTTGCGCATTGGTCGATGTGGCGTCGTTCAAAAGATAGCAGTTAGCAAAAGATAAAAGTTTTATATTATCAAAATTTATTTTCATCAGCAATTAAAAATCTGCGCTATGATGTAAAGTTAGTCATAGTATATTGATTATGTTTAATTACTAATGTCAGTAGCTTCATCAACAAGTATTACAAAAATATTCTTTGCACCTTTTCAAATATCATAATGTTAACACTATATGACGTAAGTCACTTTGTAAAGTTTTTCTCTAAGTTATAGTTGTACTACAAAGAGAGAAAAAAAAATTATAGATAAATTATAGATATTGAAATCGGAAAAATATTAATGTCCCGATTAAATAACAATAATGAGTGTTTATGATTACGTTGCTAACGGTACTGAGAGTTGTTAAAAAGAGAACACAGCACACTGAGGGCCGGACCGCAATCTTAGCGCATTCAGGATATCCATGTAATGTATAACTCCCATAGGTATAACCGAAATACGTCTTTTTCATTTCGTTTAAGTTGTATTTTTTTTCGTCTTCCCTCGTGGAATTTTTTCGGACTTTTTTCAGAATAACTCTGAATTAGACTTCTAAGAACTTTCTCAGAGTTTTTTTCTTATTTTCATAAAAAAGTCCGAAAAATTTCCACTAGGGTTGCAGTCTTCTCTCGGATACATTATGGAGAGCGCGCACAAGAACTCCATAATTTGGTTCCATTTATATCGTCAGATGTTTAGATATCCGGCAGGGTGCCGTTGACATCTTATAGACACTTCTTTGAGTAGTACGAAATGGTTCGCTAAATCGTTTTTGTTACAGACTGAAAAAAGTAGAATTTTTTGCTGACATCTGTTTTTCCCGAATCGTACAACCTGGAAATCAAAACAAGAGTGAATAGATATTTCCTAGGCAAACGTGATACATCCCCGGCTGCATCTTTCTTTCCAACGGGTGGGAAGGCAGTCAAACTCTTGCTTATGGCTAAATAAAAAAAATAAAGCAAATGATAGTGGTAGGACTTTGGTAGGTAGGTTTATTTTTGTGAGACATTAAATACATATTCAATAACAAAATTTTTTCCGTATAAATAATACTCAGTAGATAAGTTATTTGTCATTAATTACTCTGCATCTCCATTGCCCACAATTTAAAAAACAACTATGTCTATGGATATTAATAGACAATTCCTTGATGACGATTGGTTCATGATGCCGACGAAATGAAATGAAAGTCCGCCTTCCGCCACATGTCGGCCATATCTACTAAAATTTCTTTCTGATAGTGACGTTCTTATTATTTTGTGTTAGATAGTGGGTTTCCATAGATATTTGTTATTCATTTAATTAATTTTTAGTTTGTTGATAATTCGGTGAGTAGAATATGTTTGGATTTTTTTTATAACACCAGTTAATTTTACGAATTCGTTTAGCCGATACGTGCATCGCGTATTGTCAAAATAAAATATATGATTTCTTGTTCCGATTGCGATATTTACAAGTGTTGTTTGCACATATTATACAGGAATACAATGTATTTCACGTATACGTGCGGTTTTTGTTATGAATATGTAAAAATAAGGCGTCATCGTGTTCTATTCTAGACCCTGGACAGCGGAGTGCACGATGGAGTCGCCGAGAAAATTTAACGATTGCTATTTTTATTATTACTCGACGTGCACTAAGGTATGATATAGTCGTTGATACGTTAGACTTATTGTTATACATCAATAAATGTTTCTGAAATATCCGAGCTAGATAAGGTTTTACATAACAAACGAACGGTTGTCATGTTGCACGAATTTATATATGGAATTATATTTCGGAATTTTTTAAGAGAACCAGCATGGATAACATATGTATTGATGTAACATCTGGAGATTTTTACATTTTCATATTGTTGTGATGGAGTTGTACATAATTTACAATGACTAGGTGACGAACTTCATATACATTCCTTATCTTACCACATGTTCTATCATTTATAGTGAATATAACAGTTTTGAAATACAAACAGGAAATAATAATAGGCATTTTGTTTATTATGTTGTTACCATCATAGATACTGTTACTGTATTTAACAAGCATTATTTGTGATTTATAAATTGTATGTGCAGGGTGATAATTGTGTATTCCGGCATGAACCATCAGCCCTGGGTTGTGAAACTATGTGCACTGCTTGGCAACAAGGCAAATGCTTGGATAAGCGCTGCAAGCTGCGCCATATGGAACTAAGGGTAAGACATTATAATTAATCCATTCATAATCTTTACTAGTCAATTTGAAATATATGTACTATTTATAATCCATCTGATATCAATATTCATGGCTATTAATGATTAAGTGACATTAAATATTTAATTATTATTTTTATATTATGTATTTTGTCATATGATACATGCCTAGATAACTTCATACTTGTATGTACACCAGTTATTGAAATCAATGCTGCCGGTATAGAAGGTTAATTGATTATTGATGATGTTACTAGCTTTAACCTCCACTGTTTTAGGGAATCTGTGCTTACCAAGCTATTCATTTGAGTCCTTTCTAGTAAATTACAAGTAGATTTTAATAATATTTTTTCATATATATATATATATAGTGTTTTAAATAAGAATCACATGTCCCATATCTATGCTTCCATGTAATTAAGACTTATTATAAATTGCAAAGGACACCCAAGTAATCATACACATGTGGTATTGCAGAAAAACCGTAAGCAGATCCCATGCTACTGGGAAAACCAGCCTGGTGGTTGTCGTAAGAAGCACTGCCCCTTCATGCATAAGAACCCAGACGCTCGTACTGATGGCATAGCTCCCAGCCAGCCGGCACCACTCAATAATGTATGTGTTAATATTATTTACATAGAGTAATCTTCATTTAATTTTGCAAATCAATTGTTGCACTAGCTAACTAAATTAATGTCTTACTTATAATTGATATAAAGGAGAGAGTAAATATGAAGTGCTTATATATTTTTTTATATGTTCTTAAATACTTACTTTTTTATGTGTAGGCCATTGCTACCAGCAACATGCCTGAGCCATCTGTGGAGCAACCAATGCCTACTGGGGTACCAACAGCTGTGCCTGCACCAACTCCCGTGCCTCTCTTGTGGCAACAGCAACGCCAAGGTAGTTGCTATTTATCTAGCTTTTCTTATAATCTTTGAGGTTTTCATGAATATCACCTGCCCGACAATAGTGATAACAGCTTAACTACACCTAAAAGAGTACAATTTCCTGGGTCATTAATTCTACATACCAATGGTATGTTTATAGCAAGTCAATAGTAATAATTGCTATACAACTTTATATAAATTAAGTTATACTCTGTCTGAGTCCTGGAATCTCTGTAATAAAGAAGCAGTCCATTATTAAGAAATGGTTGAATTGCTGTCCTTTAGGACTAAGGTTAAAATGCTATATGTATTACCACATCTTGTACCCACACACTTGGTGTCTGACATAGGTGCTAGACATTTAGTACATAAATTTATGTGTATAAAAAGATATATTAACAGATTCTTTTAACCATGAAATAACAGCAGTATAATAATAGTTGATAATGTATTTTACAGTTTGTGTAACATGGACAAAGTTAAGTTTAAACATTCAAGTTTATGCTTTAATCAATTGATTAATACAAAATTGTATATTCCAGTGGTTTTAGACAGCGCGATCTTGGGAGTGCTTCCCGCGTCCAGTGAGCTACTAGGCGCTAGACGCGTGCTGCCTCACGCGCCGCATACGCACGCACACTCCCACGCACACTCCCACGCCCACTCTCACGCACATGAGTCGCCCGCCAGCCCCTACGCACCACTACCCGTGGACCCTCTCGTTGTCAACTTCGAGGAAGGTATGCGCCTATACTGAAACTACATGCAATAAGCCCCCCTTCCACGTTTTGAGACCGACAGATTCTTTTAACCACTAACGGTTGTGATATAGTTTCCTTGGCAGTGTGATACATATTTGGCTAAGTCTGATAACCAATAAATATGACATGTATACCAAACAGAATAGAGTTTATGTAACTATAGTATGTGACAAAGTGACTTACTGTCAGTTAGGTTTTCATATTGTTGCCTGTCTTCAAATATTTAATAACTGCTCATTGCTTAGTTCTTATATTAATAATTTTATTTGGTACAATAAAACAATGTTCTTTTTTAAAGTATTAATCAGATATGAAATTGTACAATGGATTTTAAGTTACTTTCAGTTAGCCAAATATAGATTGGATGAAAATGAAAGAAAGCCATGGAACTAACAAAAGATTCTTCAGTAATGTTCTTCTGTTTCATTGTCATATTGCTTGATAGTTTAATAAGGGCTTATTAGTATTAATATTAAATGTAAGACCACAGGATGAATAGTATGGAATAGTTCAATTTATTTGTTGTGTGAATAAAAAATCAAATGATGCTTAATTAAAACTTATCCAAGTGGTTATAACAAATGTAGGACATTATTGAAGATTTAAAAAGGTGGTAAAAGAAAATTTTCTCAAATAATGTAAAATAATTGCATCTATTATTTATTTTGATTAGAAAAAATCTTGCATGTTGTTTTAACACACCAGTATTACATTAACTGCAGGATGAAAATAGTTATTTATATTAATTTCATTTCATTAATTTACTGTTTCAGTACATTAAAAGTGTTTATTTTACAACTGGTTTGAGAAAAAAATCTTTAAATGATGCATGTCATAATCTCAATTCGTATGATGGGGGCTTAGTATAATAAGTTCGTATAGGACTTAATGTGTGGATAACATTGTCCGGTGCAAGGAAATAAAGGACACTTAAATGCGAAAATGGTTGTTTCGAAAACGATCAATGGTGTTATAAGTAGAAGATTGAAGAAAAAAAATTGTAACAGTGTATTAGGTGTTTTTATGTGTTAAGGGGCTGACACACTTGATGCATTTGATCTGTGGATGAATGACAATGTGAGGGTAGATTACTTGTCATGAATCCTGGATTTTTTCCTCACACATTGTGCGCCCCATAGGCCTGGACAATGGATAGTGTGTACACAATTTAAAGCTGAACACCTTTGGGAATCGGAGGGGGGCTCTTTGACATTATATACAGGTTAATGCTTCAAAGAGCCCATAAAGTGGTAGTCTTTTCAACAATGGCAATATGGAATACACAAATGTAAGCAATAAAGTTTGGAATGTGCACATAGGTGGCAACTCCCCTGATAGTTGGAAGCGTAGGTGGAGAGTGGTAGAGTTAAGATTGTAACTATTTAAACGTTTCCAACGCTCATTTAATAATAATAATAATAACACTATTACGCTTTAGGTGATATGAACTTTTCGTCTCTATATTTACTATGGCACTTAAGAATTAAATTCTGTCTTCGGTGCCCCTACCAAGATGGCAGAATGGTAAAAATGGTATAATAGTCCGCTTGTAATAGTGTTTATAGTGTAATGTTATCTTATATGTGGGATGGGTCGTACGATTAGAGTATTTGATGGATTCCTTATATTAAAATAATAAAATTATATGAGCCAGGTTCAAGGACAGAGTTTAATTCGCACATATAATATGACGTGCCAATATAAATATGTAACTTGTAGCGGAGAGAGGAAAAAAATACACATTAACCGACATGTAATAATAGTTATAATTTAGTCGTATTATTTATTTTATTATTATTATGATACTATGTTATTAATTACGCTACTCGTTAAGAATTATATGTGATTCACCGCTTCGAGCAAATTGGGGACATTGTTTTAGTGCCACAGCCAAGGAGTTGCATAATGAAGTTTTATTTAACATAGATGAAAGTTAATGTTTTATTTATCGTCCCCATCTGCTGCTGAGCGGCGAATGTAATGTATTTTTCATTGGACGGCCGCACGTTTTTCACTTTCCGGATACGTATCACGAATCTGACCATTCCAAGTTTGAAAGTTGGAATTATATCGGATCAAGATGTTTTTTTTATATAAATTAGATAGAGAATGTTAAAGATGTTATAAAAATCTGCAGTCTATTTGGTATATTCGGTATGAGCATGTTTTTAATTTTAGCTTTCATTGTGAAAAAAATTCTATTGATTGAAAGGATATAGGCATATTTGGATATCCCGTTGAAATATTCTTTTTGTTTTTTTACAGTTGTTCTAACTAAAGGTTCTCTAAAGATTCTGGATAACCGATTGAGATACTATTCGATTCCATTGTAGGAAACGTGCGGCCGATGTTATCCATTCAAAGATGGCGTAAAAAAAAACTCGTTTTCATACGTTAGTCAAATATACATGTAAGTATTTATTGATTTTGCACCTGTTGGGTTTAGCTTCGGGTATATTTTAGTTGGTTACGATGTTTTTTTGTTGGTACCCGAATCCATGTATTTATTTGTTAGACAGGAGTGCAGTTTATAATTAATTCTATTTTATACCTATTTGTCGGCTGCTAGAGGAGGCAGTGTTTTTTTTGGGTAACGGAAACCGACGGAGGGAGATTTTTGTTTTTGAATATTACTAAATATTGAATTCTTTGAAACGATATCGAGTGAGACTAACCGATAAAACTGCGCTCGCTTGATCGGACTGGAAATGAAGTCGTGCGCGTGCGCAGTCGTTGTTTGTAGAACGTGCAATAAAATTTAGTGAACCATTATATGATATTATCTCTTTCATATCTTAGCTAATTAGACATATAATGAATATATCTCGCTTTATTCATTTTCATGTACGTTTAATATATAGCGATGTATATCACAATTTTTTTGAACAGTCGTGTTCCTGGTCGGCTCACGATTCATTTCTGAGCCGATTCGCAATGCAATTGTGCTAGTTTACGAATAGATGTTGGTTGGTATTAATCCTTTGTCTATGATAGTGAAAAGTACATAGGTAATGGATAGGTATTAAATAATAATATATTAAAATAAAAATAAAAATATATATACACGAATATTTAAACTCATTATTATTATTACTATAGGTGAAAGAAGAAGATAAAAAAAAACTAAAAAAAAAACAAGCTTTACGCCTTTAAATTGTTTGTATGTTAGTACGTAGGAAGTTTTATGGGGCTTTGGCAGATTATAAAGGTACCCACGGCTATTGGCCCCCGTATAATTTATACTTCGCACCGTGAGCGTTAGTTCTAATAAAATGACAAAAAAAGATTTATAATAATCGTATGTTAGATTTGCAAGTAGAGAGCACAAGAGTATTTACATATAGAAATTTGTACGTGTTTTCAATATGACACATTTTGCGGTCGGGTGTTATAAGAAATATTTGACGTAAGGGGGTAATATGCGAGCGCTGCCTTTGCGAGTGAAAAGAGTTATAAGTCGAGGATAGAGCAGCGCTGTGGATACCATTGCTGTTTCCGGTTCCCGGAGCGTCAGTAATACGAAATCTGACGGACCGACTAACGGATTGCAAGATTGATGGGAAAAATGCAGTCTACATACATTTTCCCATTAGCATGTAAGATAAAATGTGCGTTAAAATTCAGTGTACTGTCGTGCTCGCTGCGTGCTGCGGTAATATTCTCGTGCTTTACGATTCTATTACCAACTTAGACGAGTTTAAATATGTATTTGTAACGTAATAATAATATTAATAATAATATCTAATATATAAGATAATGCGAGCGGACGCTTAGCTACTTCGGTAATAACAACGGATAAAACGTTTTCGATAACACGTGTGGAACTATACCAGGTAAGCCAATTCGATTATTATGTAGCAAGTGTTCAGGCCGAATGTAATTTTTTCAATTTCTCCGTTGTATCCGGGACGAATTCGTTTGGGTTTTTGTTTTGATTTTCCTTTTTACATTTTCGCACTGAGAGTAAAGTTCCTATAATATAAAAAAAAACAGATAATTGTCTGCAAGTGAATGATGTTGAGAAAAAAAAACGCTCTATATAAATATAACGTACACACTGAACACGAACAGCAACGTGAAGGGCGAAAAGTAGATAAACTTTTAAATTTGTTTAGGGTCCATGGTACGCCTAGTCATTATTTTATGTACGAAACTAATGAACATTTTTTAAAAGTAAATTAAACGAAATATTATGGAAAAAAAATGTAGTCTCGATCGGTAGGGATAGATTTAGGTGAATGTGGAAGAGATTGTTTTTTATATTATTTTTAATACGCTCGATTTTTCTACGACTACTATGATTTGATAAATGTCTGTCGCAAAATCGGGAGTTCGCACTTGTAAATATCCTGGCGGTTGAGAGTCATGGTGGCCTTAATGACGATTTCTGATTTCTGAAGAAAAACAGTTTTTTTTAAACCTATTTTTATATTTTTGCTATTTACTTAGGACTCTCTTTTTGAGTTTAAAAGTTCTTTACGTTTTATTTTAATATTGTATTAAATTTATATTGGCTGTTAAAATTGGTCTATTTTATCAAAGTACTAAGAGACATACAGTTATAATAAAATAATTGTAACATGATCCATTCAGTTAGCGAATGTTGGTACAGTATGGAAGGTTCTGGAAAATATTGAATTTCTATAGAATGTATCGCGTTGTAGGTTTTTCGTGCCTACAAAACATTAGAAAACGCTAGTAAGGACGCCTATGGCTTGCAACTCCAGCTCTATCCTGAGGATGCTTCGACTGTAATAATAGTTTTGTAACAACAACGATTAGTACAAAACTTGGTTGCTTTTGTATGAAGGCAGCTCTATAATAACAATAATTAATATATTGGTTTCGCTCGTACATGTAGAGATGTGTTTTGTGCGTTTATTACAAATGTGGTTTATATCTAGTTTATATCCTTTTTATCGTTAGATTAAATTATCTAATGTATTTATTTTATTCTCGCTACTATTGTGTACATGTTAACTTACTGATACGGCGGGAAGCGTTAAATGTATTGATGAGAATTTTATAACGTAAACTATTTTATGTTATAGAAGTGGCAACAGGAGGACGTGTGAAGTTATTTTGTTTAGAATTGACGCTTATTGTTTATTTTAATGTTTATACCGATTATAATTATTGCTACCGCAAACTTGTGTTCTTACAGATTGAGCGGAATTAAATACTTAGATGATGATATTTTATTGCTTTAGAGATCTGATTCTTTGTACTTTTTTATATAAAACACATGAAATTCACACAAAAAAATGTTTTACAAGAAATTCGACGAGATTTTGTTTAATTTTAAATCAACTCTGTAAGGATATTATAGTTTGTGATATCTCTACTTATATAACAATGAGTCTTGTCAATGCCATCCTATTCGATTGTTGCGTTTTAATAATCGATAAAATATTTCAAATATCGATATCGTAGATTCACTTTTTTCGATTGAATTTGATAAGACTCATTATTTTGTTTTATTTATTGTTATGTTAGGGGCAGTTGTTGATAGTGGTGCCCTCTGAGTATGGAACATGCCAAATTATGTTTTCAATGTAACATTAGAATTAAATTTTGGCGATATATCCGCCATTATTGCTACGTGTGTTGTTTATAGAACATTGTATTTTTCATTCAAATTGTAAACAGTTATAGATTCTGTGCGTCAAGGGTGGATTTGAGTAATGAAATTGTGTGTGGGAAGTTAAGATAAAACGTAGAAGGGACAGATTGGGAGTGTTTAGCATTTTTGATACTTAAAATTAAATTCCATGTCTTCAAATGTCTCGATACGATATAAATTAGGGCCGTGATGTGTTTAGTGTATACTTAACAGATCGTCGACTTCCGTTCGAGTGCCGTGACCGGAAGTGATCGGTGGCTGATTGTGACTGGCGACTGTGGAACATTTTGCTTTTACTAATAACGTTAATGTTCATTCCCAGTAACCACGCCGCAGACACGCGTGCCGGTGATGCGGAGCCGTTTGCTTATTACGGGGTTGTTGTTATTTTAATATTAGTATTATGGTTGTATAAGAAATTCAGCATACGTTTAATGTTTTAGTACGGCGTGTGTTAAGAGAATTTTCTTTTAAGCTAATTACATATAAACCGATGTAGGAAAACGATATTCGTACAGATTGTAACTTTGGCTTTGTTTTTTTTTTTAATCAAGTTGTGTTTAATTCATCAACGAGCAAATAAACATGTTTCGTAAATATGATTTTTGTAATTATTTTTGACCGCCCACCCCGAGTCGCTTTCAGATGGCTTCAGTAATGTCGAGAACACACCAATGTTAAACGTTAGTCGGGTCGCATCAAAATTAATTACGAAAATCATGTGAGTAATTCGATACGACACACGACTAATGCGTTAACTCGGTGTGTTCTTGCAGAGTCGGACAATGAAAGCGCTCCATCCTCCACTCCTACAAAGGCCTCGTCGCCCGACGACGCCCTGAGAATAGCTCGAACAAAATCCCAGGAGCTCCTGATCTTGGAGAAAATACAAGCCGAGGCGGCCGCGTTTTACAGCTACGATCCGTTGCCTTTGCCGCTCGAAGCGCCCAAAGAACGGAAGCGCATCGTAAAGGCGACG
>DWEJ01000180.1:0-19937 GCA_018245835.1 Mysoria sejanus stolli | reverse complement strand
AGTAAAGAGAATTATCATAATAATCGTAATACTGATCTACGACTGGTACGCGCCGACACACGCGGGAATAAGGCGTGAATCGTATTCGTACGCGCCGCACCACGCGCGTTTTGTCGCTGTGGATTGACAAAGCACGTGTGTTGCCGCTGTGTGTTGGAAAACCGCACGCGTATTGCCGCTATGTGTTGGAAAACTGCACGCGTATTGTTGCTATGTGCTGAAAAACCGCACTACTTGCACGCACACTTAAGTGATGTAAAACCATTTGAAGACTACTGTATTTATACACAGTTGAAAAACGAATTCAGCCGTTAAGCATTCCTTCCTCGTTAAATTTTCTTTTTTACCACTGTCGATGATTTAATGTGGCCTAAGAATTATCAGCCATTATTTATTATCCATTATTATCATTATTTATTCAGCCAGGGCAAATTTTCGTTCAGTATCGCTGCACGCTCTCAATGCAACTCTAAGCCATAGTGCAAACTGCATAAATCCCTGCACGTCGTCGCGCGGTGTACGGCGAGGAAGGATTCCCGCTTCGCATTAAAACCTCCCTCATACATAAACCTATTTGCATGAGACTAAATGAATTGTTAACGAGTGCGTGAGGAACCCAGTGGAAATGGAGCCTTTAATAAAGTTTATTCAAATTCAAACATTCGATTCAGAATCCTGAGCGCCTGGCGGCGGAGCGGCGCGCTGTGGCCAACAGTCAACAAAACGCAGCTTTGCATACTATACTTAGAAAATACACAGCGTTAAGGACCGCAAAGTCACATAAATTTGAAAACTATCACAACTAAGTACTGAGAATGAAAAGCTGATTTGAAATGTAATAAATAACACTATTCCGTAGATATTATTATTCAGAGGTTAGCACAATAATGTTTCCCTATTAATAGAATTGAGCAGAAGTGTATTTTGTACTGACAAATTATATTCATATTATGAAATTATAATATAGTATCTTAATATTTGCGAACAACGGTAACGGGAAAACGTGTTCGATACAAAATGTAGGCATTAAATTCCATAAGGATACCGCAAACGTTCCGCAATAACGTGGTTATATAATATACTTAAGTAGAAAACTATTCAACAACATCAAACATTTCAGCTTGATTATACAAAAACAGATAATTCAGATAATGAAACATATCGAAATGCGAATTGCGATCTTTATGGAGTTCCATATATGAAAACAATCGTCTGAACTCAAATAAACTATTGTACAAACCAATAAAGGCTATCGTTCCAACATAATTTTTCCCGTTTTCCCGCTAGATGGCGTACATTATTCTCGCAATGGTATCTGCGATCTACGGACCTAGTCATGTATTACTCGGAACTATAGGAAGTTATCGTATTAACTGTAAGGCTTAAAATATGCTAATAAAATAATAGATAATATATTCAGCTCCGCAATGCGTGCAGTTTTGAATGCTTTCTAAGACGCTTCTGTTTTTAATACGCACATTCCAACTTTCAATAAAATAACGCTTATGAACAAACAATTAATGAAATTTGAAAATCACCATTTATGTCACTGATGCGCGCTCATTAATTCAATAAAAGTTTTGTCCTCTTCCAGATGACAAGCAAATCAAAATTCGGTATGCAGGTTGAGTATTCGACACACATATAGGAAAAAGTATAAATTATTACATTAAAACTTTAAAATACATATGGAACTAAATAGTGAAATAAATAACTTTACATATATTAAACGGTTATTATTAAACGATTTTATTACGATATGCACTAAGAGTAATTTGACCTGATGAAAACTTACGTGATTGCTGTCAACAATTGTAAAAAAGCTTGCATACATCGCTGAGGTAAAAGCCTACACAGAGGCTGGAGCAGCTGCCGTTACGGCGAAGTGTCCGCATTAACTTCATTGCATTGACGTATACTGTTATTTGCCATTTGTTGCCGTATTTTGCTATTTATTTGCTACCGTCAATTACTATGCCGTGTACTTGTCGCTGACGGGGGCAGGCAGCTCGTTAAGTTCCATGTTTATACACCGGCTGATAACGCTGCAGTTTTAATTGTTAATAGCAGTCCAATGTCCTAAAAGCTCTGCGTTTCCAGATCGTGATGCGGCAATATCGGATATATCATTGTTACAGCTACCCATTTACATAAAGAGGATTTGCAATGAGATTTTGTTATCTTCACATTGCTTCTTAGTATTGGAACTCTGAGAACAATCAAATTTAATTAATATAATAATGTTATTTACAATTGTGTACAATAATATTATGTACAATAATATTATCTATATTATATTTTTTAATAAATCTTGTTACACAACAAAAATCTAGTTAAATAATAACTATGTTTTCATCAAATCAAAGAATGTTTTTTTAAGTTTTAGGGATGAACTAATATACCATAAATACGTGATGATTTTTTTTTCTATAACGAATTCTTTTCCGGCTTTTGGAGACATATCAGATCATCACTTTATCTCTAAGTA
This sequence comes from Mysoria sejanus stolli, assembly GCA_018245835.1. Taxonomy (NCBI): domain Eukaryota; kingdom Metazoa; phylum Arthropoda; class Insecta; order Lepidoptera; family Hesperiidae; genus Mysarbia; species Mysarbia sejanus. Next base: position 17,449 of record DWEJ01000180.1, on the reverse strand, counting down.
GGTCGCATTTTTATCGCTCTGTTTTCCTTTACCGATACAGATATTATCTTTACATAATAGAACGCACATTATCTTGTAAAGAAATGCACGCCAAGATTTGAACCTAGAGTTCCCGGCATAAGGCATTGACTCATATACCTACCTGTAACGTAGCAAAAGTCTAAGAGTCTATTAGTTATTATTTAAACATACGATATCACAAAGTAGAGGAACGAACATTGACGTCAGTCAGATGTTTCCCTTTACAGTTTAGGATTAACAAAATGAATTCTTCATCATGCTTCGACGTAGATAGATTAGGTCAATAATCTTAACCTTATTAGAATTAGATTTGAATTATAACTTATTTATTGAAATAAAATAGTTCAAGTCATTTTAGTTTCTTTTCGAACTTAACAAACACAATTTACAACTGCATTAACAAAACAAAGCAAATGATAATAATATTTAATCAAGATTACAACTCCAACTAAGTATCTGCTCAATATAACTTGGGTTACAATTTAGAAAACTTTTTTTTTCTTTTATTATATGACATCAATTATCATATATTTGTTATAAATTGTTATTTATCCTCTAAAACAATATTCTATTACAGCGATAGCATGGAAATCATCAAGACTACGGCACGCTGATATAATCTGCGGTTATAAAGTACACACCAGATCGGTTTACGGTTTCCGGTGATCTGAAGTTACTCCAGTATTGCAGGAGATGGATGTGCGGGAGAAACGCTCGGACTTCTAACTTATGTCTCAAGAGTGTCATCATTCAGTGTTATTATACAATAAACGTAATCACCCGTAGTTGCCTGTATAAGATGATCAGAGAGGTAATAATTCAGTTTTTGCTGCTACCAACGGACTCAAACATTTGCAAAGTTTCTCAACAGTGCATTACATGCAATTTAAAATTTATCTTTACATACTTGTAATTTATTATACGCATTGTATGGCAACCCCTTATTCTAAGGGACGTATAGCACGTTTCGTGCCAAGAAGGAGAACTACACTTATCTGTCTACCATATACAATGTTACATGCGTGTTTTGAAGTAAAGCGTATAATAAAAAGCCGTGGTATATTGATACCGAAATGAATACACAGGAGTTTCCGTTATAATGTTAGCGCGAACTTAAATCAACCGCCAATTTGGATCCGCCGTCCGCGAACCGCCGCGCTACCTTTATACTTTATATTTATTGTGAGTTTGACAGTATTCAAGACACGAGGAAATCGCTTCGAGATTAATCTCCGGAGATTAGAGCTTTCACGGGCTGCGTCGTGCCTCACTATTATAATCTTATTAGACTCGCGTCTCTTTCAAACATGTAGGCAGTCCATAAGACTAAAAAAAATATATAGGTATTACGATATATGTACTTGTTGTATTTTTTTTCAATTCTACATCAAAGAATTTTTGTATTAACGACAGGAATCAAAGAGCACTTTTAAGAACAATGGGGCAATAAATTATTCTTTAGAGTTAAAAAGTATACGGTTCTATCGCACGAAATCAAAAAGTGCTTTTAAAAGCCATGCGGACTTGTCCTAGAAAATTAGAAAATATGCAGCTCTTACCGCTAGGAATCAAGGAATGATTTTTAAAAGCCACAGGAATGTATCCTTTAAAGTTAAAAAGGACAGAGTCCCTACAGCGAGGGTAAGCAGTCGGTAACCATTCGGCGCATTCATTAGAACATTCGTGAGCGCTCGTCAGTGCCGGATAAGCGCGGTCCGTCCTGCATACTGAGCAGGAGCATGCTCATACTTGCCTGGGAATTGGAACGGAGGCTAGGATCCCTGATGATAATCCAGGTGAAAATTTTCTACCTAACAGGAAATTATATTACCAGTTCAATAAATAAAAATTATAATTATGTTGTATCAATTCAAGATAGGCAGTGATAGCCTAGTGGTTTGAAATTCGAACTCTCACTTCGGGAGACCGGGTTCAAATCTCTGGCACGCACCTCTTAAAAAATGTGCGTTTTAAGTTAAAATATCACTTGCTATTCGGTGAAGGAAAACATCGTGAGGAAACCTGCACACCTTGAGTAAAAAAAAAAAAATTCTCTAAGGTGTGTGAAGTCTGCCAACCCGCACTTGGCCAGCGTGGCAGACAATAGCCTTAACCCTCTCATTCTGTGAGGAGACCCATGTTCCAACAGTGGAACGATAGAAGGGTCGATATGGATGCGTCTGAGACCAATTACACTAACGTAGACGGCGTACACATGTATATTGTTTTCTTTATGTCAGCGATTCCCAAACTTTTTGTAATGATTGAATTTTTGTTTTGACATGGTGCACCGAAACTTCGGTGGACCGTAGCATAAACAAATCATTATAACGTTGATCTATAAATAAATCGTTACCAGTCTCTTGCAGTCCTCTTCAAGAAATAGACCCTCCGTTATAATCATTACACCCTGTTTTTGGCTTGCCACATCCAGAATTGTCTGTAAATAATAATTAACTAATAATATAATAATAATTAACTAATCAAGTACAATACAGTATTATATAATAGTAGCAAAACATGAGTATACTCATATATACTACAATTTATATTGACATTATGCTAGTATCGCATTTATTTTATCCCCTGCCACATCCACCACTAGTCCGTCATACACGGGTTGAGAACCACTGTCCCACACAAGACAACGTCGAAATGAGTTCACACTAAATCCTTTTCAGAACACATATCTATCACTTGCAGCAAAGTTTCACTTCTATCTGTCAAATCGTGTACGCATTTATACGTCAAAGCGGGTGGTCGTTAGACGAAATAGTATTGAGTGTTGTTGGAACTAGTCGGCCGGGCGCAGACACGCTCTGCGCGGCGTGTGTGATGTCACAGCTATGTCAAATTATATTCGTGTTCGAAATTCGATTTACAGTTTGATGGTCAGTGACATTATGGTCGTAATAGGAGCTCGTCGTGACATCGTTGTTGAGAATTGAGTTGATAATATTCAAGTGATATCGGGATTTTAACGAAGCCTTTTATTTAGGTATGTGTATCTGAAAAATTCATAACACCTAATAAGTATAGTAGATAAAAAGACACAAAATATGTTACATTTTCATAGATACATATCAGTGATCGTCCATTGATATTTTACAGATTAGTAAAATTGAAAACGAATCCCTGCAGTAAATCAGACCACTGTACTGCCTTATTTCTGCAAATATTTACAAATTAATTTTACAGCTTGCTAAAAGTCAAGTCCGATACAAGATAGACAGAGATCGCCGAGTGAAAATACCTCAAACCTTACTTGTCTCTACTGCATTCCACAACCTCTTCTTAATTCTAATATAATATAAATGTAAAGTATAATACATATGTAAAGTGTAATATATGTAAAAATTTAAAACAGTAGCTTCTAGTGAGAACACTTCCGGCTGATACATGTAACAATTTAATAAACATCTTGTTAAACTTTATACATCAACGGAAAACGCAAGCAATTAAAGCTTGTAAAGCTACAAAATAACAAAATTAATTATCTCTTAATGCCTCAAACGCTTGTTCTAGTTACAAACGACATTAGAAGGGACATTGAGCGGTAGATGTACTAATGAATAGCGTGCTGCCAATCTTGGCGAGTATCGAAACAAACTGCCAACTGCAGTGTGGTTAGTTGTCTCTTAACTGCAGTGATACAAATCATTTGCTTTCTCAATACTTGACTTGACTCGGAAGTTTCATCTGCTTGTCTTTTTTGTAAACCATAATTCGTCTTTATTTTAGGGTCATGCTAAATAGTAATAATTAAATTATTATTATATTGTCACGCATAGTCCCGTGCAGGGCAGGCAGAGAGCAAGAAGTTCTAAATTTGCTTATCCATACAGATCTGACGCGCTTCTTCTAATCTAATCAGTTAGCAATTTAAGTTTCAATTTAAGCCTATCGAATACATCTAGACGCAATTTTAATACTACTTCATACCTAAGCTTAAAAAAATTATCCGGTCCCTCAGAGATACAATACCTAAATATAAATGTATGGAGTCTTAATTGACATCCGATAGGTATACAAATCTTTATATATATCTTGGGACATCTCCACAAACGACGAACTGATTTCAAAGTAAGCTCAAAGAGAGCTTACGTTATGGTAACAATACGACTAATAAACTATATTTGTACATATATGTAGGTATAAACATTTTTGTTGCATTTTTACACCAATTTTTGGGAATCGAACCCGGCTCATCGGTCCAGCTCAGCAGTCAGGTTCAGTGACTGAATCAACGGGCCAGTGGGCCCCATGTGTCCTAAAACGATACCCAATTCCATATTTTACACGCGACAGCGATTTGTCTTTGATCTTAAATAAATTTACACTCCTAATTAAATACTTGACAGAATTTGTCTGGATTGACTTGACGTGACCGTGTCTGACATTTTACTTTTACGAACTACGTGTAAGCTCTAGCTTTTGTGTAAAACAAACTTGGAATGTTGAATGGACAGAATATTATTTGTCACCAATTTGGTAAGCCGTACCAGCGTCCTTTATTATTTTATTTCAAAGATTAATTTTAGTTTTTAATAGACCATATACCCGATATATTTCAATAGTAGAAATAATATATAAAATGTGCTATTTAGCATTGAACCTACCTTATTTACTACAAAGTTTTAACAAAAAAAGTTAATAAAAACTAAAGCTTAAATAAACGAACATAATAGCAGGAACTCTCTATACGAATAACATTCTAAGAATCTAGATGCCCTATAAAGCAAGTGGCCATAGTGTATCGAGGTGATATAAAAATGTATGAGCGCTGTCAGAAAAATTGAAAAGCGAATTCACCATTTACGGTGATTAGAGCGTAGGTACATCAAGTTACAAAATTCAAACAATATATAGTAAAAACATACATACATACATACATACTCTCTATATATTTACTCTTGACAACTTGCTATAGAACTCTGTATTCTTTAACAGTTAAAAGCATAACAATAATGCAGACTATGCACCTTATGTGTTCACTGTCCTTACAGGCATGTCTTTGAAAACCTCTCCTTTAGTGGAAGCCGTTCATCGGTGTTCTTGCACATGTCTTGTCTGCCTGATAATCACGTTTAATTTATAAGAAAATATCATCAACATCAAGCGATTTACTCATATGTATTCTTGTACCTTTTAAATGCTGCGTTTGAAGAACATCATTCGACCCTATACCAGGAGCTTGGGTGCCATGGAATCGTAAGCGACTACACCCGGCGCTAGGAAGTCGCTGATAGCGCGGCCTGTCTAGGCACAGTTCAATGTTCTTGAGACCATATGCTAATCGTAGGGATTATGGCTAGACAGCTCTCAGCGGAGAGCTACTGGCATCAGCAGTGGACTAAAACACACTGATGATGAAAACTGAGAAATAAAAACATTAAGACATTATGTACGATAACTTTCTTGGAACACACCTTTACTTATTCTTTATTTAAACCTTACAGAAAAGTACAGGATTAAAAAGGCGGACTTAATGCTTAAAGCAATCTCTGCCAGTCAACCTTTGGGCAGTAGGAAATGCGTGAAGGCGGTTGCAAAAAACTAACAATATAACCAATATAACTACTTAAATAAGAAAATATGATATATATCCATATCTCATATGGTTCTCTAACCGTCCGACCGCCTTTCACCTTTCGTATTGTACTCTAACCGTTAAGTAATCGGAACGTAACCTGTGCTTATTTTATAATAATCAAGAGATATTAAACGGCGGTTAACAAATATTCCATGGACATTAATATATGATCTGCATAATTAATGAGGCTTTATTAATCGACCGTTAAGGCGATATTCGACCTTATTCTCCGAAATCAACATTCGGCCCTTACGCTCAGCCACTGTTATTTTGCATAACGCATACTAATATGATGATAAATATAGAAAATCATCACATATTGTATCTTTCATAATGTCATTACGACAACATTGATTATTAAAATGATTGTGTATTAATATTTTGATTTCCACATATTTTTTTGATAAATGGTATTGATAATATTAATAGACGTCCTTGGGACAAGGTCAGGTTAAAAGTTTGCTCAATACACAAACATGTATGACATCTTTGGTTAATGTTACAATGGCGAAAAAAGTTTGTTATGTACGTAGCCGATAGAAATATGTAGTCTCTGTCCACCCCTATTAGAAATAGGTCAAAAACATTTGCATGTATTAATAATGTTCGTTATACTTTTTCCCGTAAAAATCTTCGGTTACTATAGTTACATGTATTATTTGGACCATATGCTTTCTACCTACCGCGTAAGGGACCAGGCGTGAAGATATTATAATGATAATTATTATATTTCCATAGTTTAATATATCATGAATATAATCTTTCATAAGCTTATTTATTTCAGATAACAAGGTATTGATATATTAAAAAAGATAAGTATAAAGCTGAAACTTCTCCTTAATAATGATAGTTTAGTTAACGAGCGGTTCACGAATGTGAAATATTAATTGATTTGAACCCGCATCGGTGATAGTTTACCGCATCGTATGCTGTGCTCCGCGCTGTTTGACCCGCTAACACTGTATCTACATAGAGCTGAAGATACTTCTAAATTAATTAATATCACACAACTATATTTATTCTAAAGCTTTGCACCTTGACTAACTAATTCTTAAAGGTGATTTGATGAATGTTAGTAGAACTACCAGCTCTCTAAGCTACGGGTAAATTGGTGTAGTTAACCGTTAATAACAAACTTTTAAACGCTTTGCCGAATATGAAAACATGTTAAAGAACTTATTTCCATACATTTATTTTAAAACAATAAAAAAAACTTTTGATATTTTTATATATTAGTTGAAATTAACCCTAAGTTAAGTTAATTCTTAATCGTATCACCCTTGAATACGAGTCATCTCTCGAAATAAGAAGGCAGGATCATAGACCATTTAAAAAGTCACAAATATAATATTTTTTTGTATTTAACATTAAAGCGCATGTTAGTTGACAGAACGAAATTGAAAATTAAAATCGATTATACATTACGACTAAAATCAAGTTAGTATTCATCTATGTCATCATCATCTTACTGCCAGAAATAACAGGTTAAAGATAAAAAGAAGCAAAATTAGCAATACTACATAATATCAACCCTATATAATTTCACACTCAATCTATAGATTAGTTGATCGTTAAGACGGCTTGTCGGGTACAGGACACATTACTAGGGTTGTCACTTGTACACCTGTGTTAATATTTTTTGTGTGTCTACACTTGTGTCAAATAACTGCAACCCTGACACGATATATCTAAGAAATCTCTATTTTGCCCGATTATGATCCAAAACTCTTTATTGACTGAAAATTATTGAAAATGATAACCCTACTGAAACCAGAGTGTTGTCAGCTCATCGCACCATTAACATATAAGGCAATATCACTCAACCGATCTCCTTATAAGGCAATATCGCAAATTGATCGACAGCCACACACGAAGACCGAAATTCAATGCAATATTTTAAAATTTAAAATATTTATCTCATTTCTCCGTGCGTCTTTTTCATCACTAACTTATAGACCTAAACGTCACGTCACATAAGTAATTTCCTGAAAGGGTGAGCAGAGGAATGTAGTACCATTTTATGACTTACCAGCTATATTATAACTGCCATCATGGAATACGGTGTCATTTTCTATAGACTCCGAGCTACCGTTGAGAACTCCTAACAGGTTAAACTCAATAATAATTTGCCCAGCCCACCAGAACCGCTAGACTAACGAGGTAGTTATTATATTACACAAAAAGACAACTAGTACATAATTCAAGGTCATAAAAATACTTTTCACCTAAACAACCCTCAGTATGAGTAATTCGGAGTTCTTTACTAGCGCAGTATCAGTGAAATACAGTGAAATACATATTGAGCGAACGTCAGTCAGTACGATTCTCCACGCTACTGATAAGTCGTCCGGCTCAGCAAAGCAGATTACACGTTCGCGAGAACATTAATACTGTCACTGGTAAACCTGAAAGCATTCTATGGATCGACCATAAAGCTGGGTACTGATTAGTGACAAAAAATATAATTGCGTTGATAATTTGTTGAAAATCATTGTGAAAGGAACCTGTGTTCTAATGTTAATCTCAGTTATGTGAAAAAGTTCTATAATGAATATAAAAGAAATTACCAGATAATTTACATACGAAGAATAATCGTAGAAAAAAGACGTCAAGTCCGTAAGGATTAAGATATTTGGTACGCTCTGCCAACCCGTAGCGGGTCAGGCGTTATAATATAACAATTATGCTTTGCGCTTAATTAAAAATACAACGTAGCACATTTAATATGAAATTTTAAAGGCAAATTTTTCATAACTCCGCGATATACTAATCGGAACGCAATTTTACATCAAACCATATATCAACATGGCAGTATCTATGAGTCACGCTGTCCGCACTCAAGTAATTACACCGCGCAAATAAAAGACGGCACATGTAGCCCCGTCGTGGCTGTACATCATAACAGAACTGTGAGCTTAAACAGTAAAAGCTTTGTGGCTTAGAAGTCAACCTCTCAGTCCAAGGTTGCAATCCTAGGTTTAAGTTTTTCCGCGCATCTTTTTACAGACCCTGTGCGTTAAAACTTTTTCAAAAGGGTGTAAGTATCCCGCATTTGCACAGCGCTAAAGTCTATGCCCTTCACACTTGTCGTAGTGAGGAAACCCGTTGTGAAGAAACTCGTCGTGAGGAAACTCGTAGTGTAGAAACCCATAGTGAGGAAGCCCATGTCTAACAATCGAACAATAAAAGGTCTTATGTTGATGATAAACGGTGGTCTGCGGTGCTGGTACAAGGAATAAAATTAGGTATTTGAAGTTAGTAATATAATATTTAATAATGTAATATCAATTTAATCAAATCCTCCATTCCCCCTTAAATCCCCTTAAACGACTTCAATTGGTGCATGAAAAGGCCTCCCCGCTTAACATGCTTACATAACCACTATTCGTCCAGCTTGGACAATAAGAAAGCTACTTAAGTTAATTGACTAATCTTTAGACCAGAATAGCAATAATATCACAGCAAAATGAAGACACTTAATATTAAATGTTATAAAAGTCTTACTTTATATTAAATTTCGTTCTCAGTGGCATTAATATCTCTAATTGCTTTCATCCGGTTGCCTGGAAGAAGTCACTGTTGATGGTAAGGTCGTCAAAATGTATGTAACTATTTGTAGTATTTTCCTTATGTTGTAAAATAAGACATATTATTACTATGTCAGACGTAAGCTAGATGTGTTGCCTGTACAGTCAAATGTAATATAAATAATGGTAATTTACTACGCTAACAAAAAAGTGGTAGAATGTAATATGTACATTTGTAAATGCAATGTAATGTAATGTAATGTAATAAACGAGTAAAGGATCATTCCAAGGCAGGGGACGTAAATATTTGTATCATAATAACAGTCAATTTTCAATAATTGACGGCCCATATTTTTTTAGTAACGCACCAGTCCGATCATAACATAATGACATTTAAACATTGTTACTTGTCTCGCCGCGTGAGTTAAACTGTAAGCGATGAGCGATTAGCTCAGGAAACAGTCAATTTTTTGCATCAGCACTTTCCATGAGGCGGGATTGTTGTTAAAAGCTGAACTAAAATTTAAAAAAAAAAAAATACAATTTGCCAGAAACGGAACGTTATCGTCGCCAGCGTATCGTAAAATATTTACCCTTCGTTCGCTCGCTTGCACCTCTCTTCATGCTGTCAATCGCGCAAGTACTTAATATCGCTTTAATAGCATTTTCGTGTTTATTAAAATAAATACGTACTGACCTTCAGTGTCGCCGGATTCTTTATTACCGTGTAAAATTCATGTTTCACTATCCGTGATAAGGGATACACACATAATGTCCACAACGGGACTTGAACAGACGTGGTGTCAAACGAAAATAGCTTTTGCAGCTATCGTAATAAAATACACGCGCGTACTCTGCTTCCTGTGAACTAACGCTTCCGGGTTCAAATAGGATTTGAATAATTATCTGTATTAAAAATAATTCTGCGTTTAATTACACATAGTGTCGTGTCCTCGTGTCGGGGCGGTTTAAGAATATATTAGTCGACGCAGTGCTTGGATAAGTGACGTTATAAAAAGCAACTAAGCCCGTCCCTGGTACATCGCGGTGTGACGAGGTCTGCCTAGGTTAAACTACATACCCTGGCCGCCTATGGGCAGCAGCTTGAGCGGTAGGAGAGGCTGTGCTCGGCGATCTTCAACTCGCCCCGCGTAAGTATTATGGGCGTACCCGCTGAGGGAAGACCTATTTTCAGCAATAGACTGCAAAAGGCTGATGCTGATATCGCATTATGAAACTGAACATAACTCGATCACGCCTGTATTTATGAAAGTGGACACTGATAGAATTAATATAAATTTTCTTAAAATTAAATGCTTAAAACAAATGCTAAACTAACAATCTAAAACCACCAATAAATTAACATAATTACTGAACTCAGAGTTTCAGCCAATTATAATTCTAATAAGGAATATATCAAATATTAATAACACAAGTGAACAATATATAAACAATTACATATTTATATGTACAAATACATGTAGGTACGTTTATAGATCCGGTTATAAGACCGCAGACTGACTAGTTTGAAAGCATATGTCCCAAGATATTTTCATTAAAAAATATTGTAATATCAGCATCAACATACAACATATATGCATATAATATACGCGTTAAGTTCGAATAAGTCGTTGCGGATAATAAAATGCACTTAAACATCAAAACAAAGAAACACACAGGTATATTTACTGGCAACACACGAATCGAATTCATTGACAAGTTCTGAATGCAAAACGGACAAACGTGTTATGGGAAAAACGCCTGATCTGCTACATTCTCAAACTTCATGGTGTCTGTAACATCACGTCTGTAATCCTCGAAAAGATAGACAGAGGAATGTAGAACACTCCAACGTTTCACCAGTTACGTTTACGTTCCACTGTGGAATAGGTGGTGAGCGTATTGCCATGCATCGGGCACATATCCGAACTCCGGGACACTACTAGATTTGAACTGGATACTGGATTTGAAAACAGGACCCCCTAATCGGCAGTTGAGCTTGCAACCAACACTACCAACGAAGCATTCAAGCTTTATGGTTTAGTTCATGTAGATCTCGCTGGACATTATTCCGAGAAATAAACAAAGGAACATTCTTCCACTTTTCACCAGTTGCATTATACGTCCTTTGTATCAGGGGATGAGCTGATTGACATACACCGGGTAGAAATTCAGAATCGAAGCTATTACTGGGAAAATCAAGATAGGGAATCCTATATTACTTTGCCCTACCCATGAATCAAACCCGGCTGTTGCTCAGTAGTCGCGCTTGCATTAGACAATAAATCATAACATTAGACATTAGATCATAAAATATAGTTAAATTATAAAATAAATATATTGTCAACAAATCCCCACATAAATAGCTCCATTATCATCATTTTATGTACACGTCCCGTTAGTAGTCTAGAGCTTTGCCACTTTTATGTTACAGCATGGCTTGCAGTCACACTGAGGGGATATCTAACCTAAAAAAGTAAACAGAGAAAACAATTTATTAAAAAACTGAAGTCCCACTGTAATAGATTAAAATTGTATTAAAATGATATGTGTTCAACTAATTTACGTAATGTTGTAACGTAAACGTTGAAAATTACATTTAAGAAATTAAGCATGAACACGACCACAGTGTGTGTACCTATAACAGAAGGGCAATACGCCAAAAGAACTTCTACGCACTATAAAAAACAATATATTGTTGCACTGTCATAATAATTATCTAATAAAGATTAGTAACCAAGCTGAGAATGTTAACTCTATTCGGACTGATAGTATTAGTATATACTCAAAACGGTATAAATTACACATGACGTCAGCGCCTACAAATGCTTAGCGATCTGTTACAAGAACTCGCACTTTTCACTATAAATATTCCTCCAAATTAATGTAATATTGCCTCGTTGTTCATTGGTTCTTTGGTCGTATAAATCGCGCAATCGCGCAAATAACCCCTGAACTAAACAAGGTAGTCAAGTAATACATATGTTAAATACTAATAAAAATATGGATATTAGCGTTCCTTAAAACAAAAAGTCTCCCGTCTTATATCCAACCAACCGTGATTCCCGAACTATTTTGTTTCTAGAACCATTTCTAAAACAGTACTGTCCTATTTGTTAAGCGCTGTGATAAATAAACGGAAACCTAGCGTCGTAACGTGCTAACAAATGACTAATAAAAAGCAAATATCGCACTTCAGCTTAATCCGACCCACAGAGCCGCCGGAATGGAAAGTTCAAAATGGCGGATTCAGATCATATGTTTATGACAAGTTCTGCAATATTCTTTACAGACCAACCATAGTGTAATGAACCACCCATATTTACAACTTACCCATTACTTCATTAATTCCTTTCGTTCATCAAGCGAGATTTAATTAAATCAATTCATTAACTCAACAATACAGTAAAGGACTTGTCAATAATTTAACTGACATTTAATTATTTAAACTATAACTACATGACAACAATGAAATATGACGTGACACCAGTGTTGCAAAGACGAATATGTCGCAAAGAATTTCACGAACAACTTTTCCGAGTGAGCTAGTGTTAATGATTGTATGAAACAGTTATAATTGATGTGAAAACATCAGCCGGCCGTCAGATGTGGACTTGTGTGACACTGCAGTCACGATATCGGTCACGATGTTGCGTCATTCGTCCAGTAACTGTGACACGAGGATTCCAACGAAAATATTCAGCGGAATAAATTGAGTGGAATGAATTTGAACATATTTATACGAGTATACATATTTATTTACATTGATTTGTATTTATTCAATGATATACAGTTATTTCTGTTAATGTTTATTTGTCATGCGATACTACGAAGATGTGTTTAGATACATAAAGAATTTTATAAATTGAAAATATATTTATATCGATAGATTACTGTCCTAAAACATTTCTAAATCATGACAATCTGGTCGTATTATAGGCAAAGCCTGTGATTAAACTTCAGATCCAGGTACATATAAATATATATAAGTATGCTGATCACACATTTCTTTTCTACTGTTTGATTGTTCCACAGTTGGACGGAGGTCTACTCCCAACATTAGAAGGTTTGAGGCATAGACTACCACGCCAAGCCTAAGTTGACTGACTTCACACGTCTCAGAGAACAAATTTTTTTCCTTTGAAAAATTTAAAGTATGCGGGTTTCCTCAAGATGTTTTTTATAGCAATTGAGGTTGAACCATAAAAGGCAATTTGTAAAGCGGGGCCCGTCAAGATTGGAACCCGGGCCTCCAGAGTGGTAGGTTGACAGGCTGAATTTCAAAGCACTGGACTAGTACTGATTTACAATGCTCACACAAATATTTTTCAAGAACCAAATCAGCTAATCACTGTGCCAACAGGCCGATCAATATATATTCGTGAGTCAATAGTATTTGCGTAGTGTATTCCAATATCGCAAACAGTTTAATTGCATAGTACAAATGGCTTACTACACGTACTTTTAAATTTTCTTAACACCTCTGTACTCGATCTTTTAACAGTGTTGTAAATCACTTCAATGTTAAATCATTTTTAATTTCATATATAAAAATTTCACACCAAAAGAGTTTTCATGCAATTTTTTGTTTCTCTATTACAGGGGATTAAAATTTGTAAGTTATCTAAGTTTCCATCTGGGTGACATAACTGAAATTATGATATTTAACGTACGGTGATTGGCCCCAAAATACAAGTAAACGAAATCGTTTAGAACGAATGAAAACAACGATAAAAAAGTCTTAGTACGTAACTGTATGTATACATAACAAATTATGACGTTAAATAATACTTTTTGTTACAGATTGACATCCAGTGAAGACCTGTGAGCGAATGGAAACAAAATCAGTGACAAAACGCACGTGAACTATGACTCCATATCCGCTTTCACGCGTAACAACAACAAAATAAAAATGACAAACGACCATCAATGGTCAAATGCGAAAAGTGCTTTACATAACAGTGAAATGAAATACGTGTTTTAAAAACACAAAAATACTCAATAAATAATGTTAGAATGTAAAACAAAGAGTTTTTAAGGGAATAAAAATACGTAATAAATAAAATTAGGATGTAAAACAATGTTGGAATGCGTGCGTCGCGCCGGGACATCGGTACGCGCGTTCACTGTAACCGGACGAAACCGTCTGAGGCCGGCGAGCGTGGGTTTTTTGCTCATACCGCTCATTACGCTCCTGTGCGTCAGGTGAGTTGTACTGCCTACTTTTTTTCTTTCTCACTTGTACTTTTATTTTCAATAGTTTAATCGTTCGAGTTTAATGAACTCTAACACGTTTTTCGTTGTGTAACGCATAATTACTGATTTGAAAATAAATGAATCTAATTTGAACCAGCAACAATTTATGACTGCCTCGTTGGTAGTGTTGGTTGCAAGCGCGACTGGTGATCAGGAGGTACTAGGTTCAAACCCCGGGTCGGACACTATTGCATATTTGTAATTTATATTTTCTAGTATTGGCTCGGAGCCTGGATACGTGTCCAGTGTATAGCAATAGACTCACCGCCTAGTTAATAGTGGAACGTAATCGAAACTGGTGAAACGTAGAAGTGTTCTACATTCCTCTGCCTACCTCTTCGGGGATTACAGACGTGATGTTACACGTTAATGCGCAGTTAATGGTAGTAATACTCGGCGTATTCAAAACGAAAAGCCTTATATCCAATCGTAGGGTAATTTTCACTTCATAACAAGTTGTAACCTAATTAGTACTAAGCACCGATCCATTTGTACCCGACGCCTTGCATAATTCTAATGGTTCAGTCGTGACAGCGACCGGAGTGCGTCATTTACACGCAATCAGCAGCGAGAGACAGCTGAGTGGCAGCAAACTACGTACGGATATCGGTTTTTGACTTGTTAAAACTGCGTTAACGTTACCCTTCATGAAATTATTGACAGACATTATTATGACGACCGAATAGTTTGACTAAACGAACGTATTGCGTTTGGGGTATTTCAATTTTGTTTCGTTATTAATATCCGAACGCACTTTCTGTAGTGTTTGTAGAACTCTAATAGTCCCAGTCAATACGTTAAAATCAAGTGATTTGCTTAGATTTCCATTGATAACATTCCATTTTCTTTATCTTTATGTAGAAGTGATAAACAAACATTCATTGGCGAATATTACGTAAAACGGTTTCTTTTATAACAGATATGATATCAGTATAACACTACCATCACTTTATACGTTCAGATTTACGTGTATCAATGTTGATACTATAACAAGGAATTAAATTCAAATCGAAATTACGCTATACTTTTTAATTTTAAATATTCACAGTTATCTTCAGTTGTAGCTGGAGTATATAATTTAGTGTTAAATTTAACTTTTGTTAGTAAAACAAGAGACTTACATTCAAAGTGAAACCTACACCACAACAATTTCCATTTAGGTGTCGGGAGGAAATGGCGGGAATTTTTTGATTCAAATCCAAGCCAATTAAAATAAAATATAAAGGCTTAACACTTACAATTAAATCTTAAAATTACATGAAATCATCTTGACAATTAAGTTACGTAAAACTTTGCTAATTAGTTTCTTTGAAATTTAGTTTTAGGTATCATATTTAAGAAGAAACTATTGTGTGACGTCACATATTACGTGGTTACGTCCCGAAGCTAGTTTTTTTTAAATAAATACGAAAAAGGTTGACACTAATAACAAGTTAGTGACCCAGTAATTTAGTATGCATGTCATGTTATGAAAACGGTTTGGTTCAAAATTATATTTGAGCTATTATATTAAATTCTTAGTCATCTTTAATTTGAGTTTTGACTGAATAACAACCGTGTGTAAAAACCACAAAGAATCAGACGAATGCACGTAGCTTCGCCTTATAACAAGCACCCATTATTTCCTTGAAAAAAAACATAATTGGCCCATTCCGCTACGCCGAGTCCCTAAACACAAAAGTTTATTTACGCGAACATTTGCGTCGAGATAACATTAAAAATAGTACGCCTAACAAGCTCATACCCATTCATGTCACATACGACGACTTAATAGGTTTTGATGTTCAACGAAGATTTCATTCGTTGTTTTTTTTATTCATGTTTGTATATAGAGTGTATTGAAAATTGGCTTTGTTCGCGTCTCCTTGTATTCGCAGATTTATTAAACGTAATTATAGGGTACAGTATTATTTGTGAGCTTCCTTTTTTTGTGTTTATACCACCGTTTGTAATTTTTTTCACATCAATCTACCGTCGATGCCTTAATAAGACGCCATGATGTACGATATCGATAATGCCCCCAGTTTATTTTCGTATACCTACATTATTAAATTTTATGGGAGGTTATTTTTAAAACTGGAATTTGTTTTTCGATATAATTTTCTGACATATCATGTAAAATGTTACTGAAGTGTTTTTAAATAGATGTGGGTTTAAAGCAAACATTAAGATTTCATTTAATAAACTGAGCTTGGCAAACAGGCAAACGCTAATCTGAACTAGTGTTCAGATTAGCGTTTCGCTCTCTAAAATAATTATTAACATGTCTACTGCGGGCCGAGGTTTAAAAGTTTAACCTGTCAGACGAAAGTGTACTTTGACAAAAACAAAATCCATCGACAAATGCATTTCGCGCCAATTATTTCCTTCGACATATAGATTGTAAATATTCTTAATGTTTACATTTTATTTTAAGAAAGCGAATGCGAACATAACTAATCATTTAAGTATTTTTAAAACCGCATAAGATTTACTACAGTTTTGTAACTAATATATGTCCAAAATGTAAAATGGACCTTAATGTAAAATACTAAAATGCAAAATGGACCTTAATATAAAATTTAAAAAGATTCTAAGAAATGTTTCCTGTTTCTAAATCGTAGCTTGCTGCTTTTCTGGTCTAACCGCTAATTTCTGAGAATATCAAAACACAGTAAACATACCTAACACGATTTAAAAGAAAAAAATCAAAGTTTCCTAGAACAAATTTTGATAAATTAGTCATCGACAGATTCCGAGGCCGAGCATTGTTTTGAGTCTTTGTTTCAATATGATCTTTAGTTCCCGAATTTAATGGGAACTTGGGATAACATACTGTACAATCTTTCCTTTTTAATGTATTAATTTAGAATTTTACGTTATAAAACAATAGTGGGAAGTATTAAATTACATTTTAAATACCTCATTGGTCATGTTAGTTGCAATCGCGACTGTCGATCGAGAGGTTCTGGACTTAAATTCCGGGTCGGGTACGGGTACGAGATTTTTATTTTTCTTAACTACTCTTTAAGGTGGTGAACCCTCTGTGGTTCGACTCCGGCGGCACCACCAC
>DWEJ01000179.1:0-19951 GCA_018245835.1 Mysoria sejanus stolli | reverse complement strand
GAATTGTGAATACTTAAATTTTATTATATTTTAACTCTAACTGCACTTATATTATATTTAAATGTAATCTGGCTATTGTAATTTTATATTGTACTAAATAATGATTATGTTACTGTTTGCTGTCTACTTTGCGTGTTGTCTACGCCTGGAGAAAAAATTTTTAATTTTATTTTCTGAATAGATTTGCTTGAAGCGTATAAAATATATCAATTTTGTGGACTATACACTGAAAGTAATCCAAGAATTGATTTGTTTGCAAAATTCAAAGCTGGACGGCAACGAAATATCTTCATAAACAATAGCATGAAACAAGAGCACGATCGATAATGTTGGATGCTAGTTTTTTCAGCTTTCGTTAAGAAAACATTAATGTTGATGGAGACCATAATCTTCCAATCTATCAAGTAAACAAAGTTGCTTGCGATCGCTTATAGGTGCCTCCAAACTCGGGTTTGTTTGAAACCATTCCAATATTCTTAAATTCAGAGCGTAACTAACCGTTTGAGTATATTAATTTCTCACGTGACATCACGCATGTAATCTCCGAAGAGGAAGGCAGGGAGTGTACATTTCCACGTTTCATCGGTTATTTTTACGTTTCATAATGAAATAGGTTGTGAGAATATTCCGATTCACTGGGTACAAATGTTTGTACCCGATCCGGTATTTGAACCCAGGACCTCTCAATCAAGATTCGCGCTTGCGACTCCTCGATCAACAAAGCAGTCAATACCAAATTCTTAAAGGGTACATTAACGATATTTGCACACATAATTAAAAATATATTTTGGTTTGTAAGGATCAGTTTTATTGAGTTATATTAAATATCAAATATGTATTATGTAATTATAAAAAAAAGTTACAAAGAATTACAAACATCTTTATAAGTACCAAACAGTGCATTGCTATAAAAACTGTCGAACAACTGATCAGAACAGCAATGGACAAGAAGAGATTTAAACAGCGGATTATAAAACTTACGATAATTGCAAAGGCATCATTACAGACATGGAAAATTATTCAAATCCTTTCTCGTAACACAACAGTCATGAAACAAAAGCTGACCTCGCGTTTGTGCTAACGATTATTATGAATCTTTATCAGCGAGTATGTTGACTTACAAGCGAATAAGTGTCATATAACTTATGAGTTTCGCTGAATTACTTTACCGCCCACGAACAAATATCTGAGGCTATCTAAGACGACCCCGTTTGAATTCTTGGTACTTACCATTAATTCTACGAATAAGCATGTTCAATACTTTTAAACGTAACACCACGCCTGTAATCCCCAAAGAGGTACACAGAGGAGTACACTCCCACGTTACGCCACTTACCATCACGAAATAGTTGGTGAGTTATTGCAATACACCGCCAACAAATCCAAATAACACTCCACTACTAAAATTTGCAACTTAAAATAAAAAAAATCCAGTATTACTCGACCGGCGTTACAATCCAGGACCTTTCGCATTTACTAAGCATAATTTTTAGTTATCTACTTGTTATTTTAAAAACGCTATCAAAGGACAATCTGTTCTGTTGTAGACTGTCTATACGTTTTAATATTACATAAGTAATTAAATGCAAATATATTTACATGTATATACTTAATCCACTTAACAAACTCGGGAGTTTGTTGAAAGCACGCTGATCGGGTCTGACGCTCGGCGTTAATGTTTAAGTATTTTAAGGTGTTTTATCGCCGCCATTGTGATGTCGGCGCGTTTTATCTATTCTCGAAACTTCCCCACTTCAGAATGTTCTAGAAGATTTGGTTAAGGACTTTTATGAAGCCAAAAAAAAGTAATCTGTATTTCTTCCTGAGAAAATCGTTAACTATCAATAGACTTCTCGTGTTCAATAATACTTAGATTCCTGTTGCTTGAGTATTGTTTAGAATTTAGAGAGCAATATTATATTTGCAAATATTTGTAACATTTTATTTGCTATACAAAATATACAATTTTTTTTGTATAAATATCACTTTCTATCACACAAAACGACAAGTGATGTATTATATTTTGTATGTAAATATACAAACAATAATTTTCAGTACATGTGAATAAGTTTCCATAACTTTCTGTATTCTATACGAAAAAAATCTACATAGAGCACTCGGTATTTTAATATGCTAATTTCTTTGACTAAGCTCTAAGTGAAATATGAATGCCGGAAATGCTACTGCTACGTACCAAAAAGTTAATTAATGCAACACAGTCTTACGAATTTACCTCTTTAAAAATAATTATTATAATTCTGTTGAACCGGCGGATTATAACTTGTTGCTAAAAAGGATTAAAACATAGCTTGATAATAAAACACTCAATAAGATTCAATAAAAAGTATCTCGAAAAAGATAATAAAGAAAATCTCACCTTACTGTAAAGAATTTCATTATGTACCTATACGTTTCATAAATAATGAATAATCATTTTTATTTTTGAATTATTAGCATTGTTTAACTGTCAATGAAATATGAAAATGATTTTTACCTAACGAGCTTCTTTCAAAGATAATGTTCATAATGAATGAGGAACTACGTTTAGTTTATCTGGTGAAACTATGAGACTTCGTAGTGAGGTCATCATTCACATATGTGGATAATGCAGAAGCACTGTCTACTGCTAAGAGCTACATTAATCTGCTCCAAAGTTACCACTCCTACAGCAGTTATTTTAATTAAATACGATGACATCGCGACCAGATGTCCGTAATACTATATTTCCGAGAACGTTATTATAAATTATCTGATACTAATAGAAATGTACATTTGACTATATGAAATATAAAATTTGTAATAAACGGTTCATTTCAATTTTAAAGTCACTAGAACGGTATAATTTGGTATAATTAATAGTACAACAAGTAATTAAGTACTAAATAGGTCTGTTAAAAATTAAGGCTTTCCATATTTTTCCGCGTTAGGCTTGCGACCACAGATTTATAACAAACATATCAGCTGATCGGCTTCCGCCATGACAGATTAATTTTATTATCGCGGTAAAAAAATGTACTACTAATAAAGTGATGATTGTTTTTGCAAATATTCTGAAGTCTAAACACACTTATTTCTGTGTGTTTGTACATGACTTATTGATTGGGTAACTTATAAAGAAAAACTGACCATGATATAACATGTTAAAATTATTGTCCGTCCCTTTGTTATTTTAAATTAATTCAAATTTGGAAAGACTTCAAATCGTGCTAAAATTATTAAATAACGTTTAACTTTTAGTCATTTAGTTGTAACAGTCCGTACTAGTTGTAACATATCACCTCAGGATTATGTCTCCTTAGTAAACCTATAATGCTGGGATTGTGACTTCGGTTTACACGCAGAAAAAAATATTTATATATTGACCACGTACATATGTTATGTGTCTAAGTATAAAATTCTTTATATAATTATAAATTTAGTAGCATAGACTCTGCTTAATATTATTTCAGATAAATTGTGAACTCGATTGAAGGATGATAGCCGACAGACATGCTTAATAGACCGACGAGCGACGGGGTGACCAACAACCTGAATAGATCATGATCAAACATTAAAACTTTCGATCATTGAAGATATGACACGTAAAAGCTGACTATTGTTTGCTTCATGACCACGTGTGAGGCTAGCTGAACTCGCAATGTCATTCGCCTAACGAAATCGACTTAGGACGGCTTGTCCAGGGATACAACCAACAATACGTATTGTGTAGGACAAAGCAATTTATTAAAGTGGTCACACCTCCCCTTCAGATAGATAAGGCACATTCTTATCTGACGTTCGGTGATTTTTTGCTGTGTATTCTTGTTACCTATAAATCTTTTGTCAATAGAGAGAATATGTTTGTGTAAGAGAAATTTCTAGAACGTGTGATGTTGAGAATAGTATATAATAAAGATTTTCAAATACATGTTACTATTTACATATTTCAATAGGCTGATGATGATGATGATGATTTACATTGTTATAAGTTTTTTTATTTGTGTGGCACTTGGTTTTCTCTGCCTATCCCGTAATAATGATATAATAATAAAAACAGTATTGACGTAGTGAACTTCCATTAAAGTTTGGTTAGTTAACCTTTAGCTCCTACCCTAAACATTGAAAGTTGAAACACACTGTAGACCTGCAATAAACTTTGTGGACTGTTATGTAACAATGGCATCCGGGGTACTCTCCAAAGTACGACCGAACTCTCTAAAGTACGAATGTGCTCTCTAAAGTACGACAGTGCTCTCAAAAGTACGAGACGCTCACTTTAATTAATCACAAGGGCTCACCCATCGAAAAGCCGACCACTACCTAGGGGTTGTTACATGCTTTGCAATAATGTCTTTGTAAAGAAAATAATAAAATTAGAGCATAACAATTATTTAAAAACAATCGAAAAAATAAATAGTTGAGTTAAAATCAGATAAATAATATGTCATATTCCACTCAGCCAAAGTTGCAAAATCACATGCACGTCACATGACCAGAAGATTCACATATCCTGTTTAGTATGTAAATATGAAATAAAATCAATTATATGACAAGTAAATTATAAACGGACGTAACAAATATTCAAAACTCATAAAAGTCATAATTAAGACGTCACTTCAATTTAAAACTACACAAGTCTGAATTCACGAGCCAAAACTACAGAATGTCAGCAATAAAACGCTCAAACGAGTGGCATTACCCATAAGTTTTCCCTTAAAACAAGGGCCGTTGGCAACATCGCCCGGTCTCGAGCGGGGAGGCGATTTCAAAGACTTGATGAAAGCTCTCGACGTATTGGAGGCTAGGGCTGTCACTTTTACCAAATTTTAATTTTTGGTAAAGAGATATAAAAGGCTACAACTTACTAAACTAAAGGTTACATTCACTCTTCATAACATTTGTTAGGTTAAACATTACTTCATGTATAGAATTGTCGCTGTTTCTCACGGCTCAGACGCTTCTCGGACGGCTTGCGACCAAAATCAACAAATAGGTAATCATTATGTGATCTTGTTTTGAATTGATTCCAGAGCCTAAGAGCTTTGTTTGTTCAGACATATATTTTAAAAGGATTAAAATGAACACTAATTACCGTAAATCTTTTCTTACTAAGTAGGTATACATAAATACAATTAAACGCAAAACTTTTAAGCATTGTATTATTTTTCAATTACTAGCATTTCATAATACAAGATTACAATATTTTCTTTCTACGTAATTGTACTTCGTAACTTGAAATAAACATAATTGATATTAAAATATATATATTAATACGTGTAAGCGTCGACCTTTTGCTCCCTTTTTACGAACGGTGGGCGAACGGAAGAGTATGAAAGTTGGCATACTATAAAGTTCAGATGGGGGATCGTTGCAGAAAGATAGTATTTTATGATATGAGGTATTATATGTAAACACCTTAACGTAACGTATCTTCACGCCTGTAATCCCCGAAGAGGTAGGCAGAGAAATGCAGAACACTCCCACCTTTCACCGGTTACGTTTACGTCCCACTATGGAATAGGTGGTGAGCCTATTGCCATTCATCGGCCACACATCCAGATCCCGAACCATTACTAGAATTTTAATTTAGATTTTCTAGAAAATTTCTAAATTAGTAAAACTCTTTTTATGATGTTCGACCAGGAAATCGAACCCGGGCCCTCGCGATCGGCGGACACACTTGCAACCAACACGACCACAACGAGGAAATAACACCTTATTTATCTTACCACCTTATTTTATCGAAAAACCACCTCACGCACACTGACTAAACACATGCTTACAAAACACTGTACATACACGTTAGTAGAGCTGGTAATAATAATACATCGATATAATTATTTAGAAATATCGATCTTCATTTCTAATATTTTACTAAATGATATATGTTTAACATTGAAATGTAGATATCAAAGGTTGTAATTTTTCTTAATATTTTTTTCCTAATTTTTAATCTCTTCGCTTCAAAAAGTAATCTTTTTATAGTCCTCATTTCTTTATTTTGTTGTATGTAGCTTAGTATTGTCTCTTACAATAACCTTAACATTCAAACTTGAATCTTAAGTGAATTGTGGTCGAATTTCGACCAGTAGGCGGCCACGAGTCTTTACAATTAGTTAAATATTGTTTTACTTCGTAGGATATCCATCCTGCAGAGCAAAAGGGTATCTCCCTTTTAGGTATACTACAAATGTACAAAGTGTCATCCCTAAATAAAACTATAAAGTCGTGTAGATAGATATCTGTAGATAGATCCTCTCGATAGAATTTCTAGTAGTGGTTCGGAGTCTGGATTGTGCCCGGTGCATGGCAATAGGCTCACCACCTTTTTCATAGTGGGACGTAAACGTAACCGGTGAAACATGGGAGTGTATCCTACTACACTGCTCTGCGTACTGCTTACCTCTTTGGAGTTACAGGCGTGATGTCATGTTACGCTATGTAATAAATTATATTTCAAGGAAACCTTAATTCATTAATCAGACAAATGCCAGTTACTATCATCGATTATCATGTTTATACCTGCCTACTTAAGAGCTGTGACGAAAAAAATAGTCAGTTCGTATCATTTAATGTCGTTTGCATATTCTACAAGCTGCATACTTTCGATTGATACAAAATGTCTATTGACCAAACAAATGAAATGTTTAAAAAAATAATTTTTTATAGAGTAATTAATCATATTCTGAACTAAATTTTTTAATGCACCCATTTGAGAAAAATATTTATTGACATATTTGATTTGATATAAAATACTTTTCATCTTTTAACCAGCTCGGTGAAGGTGGCGGTAACAGAGCGGGGGCTATACTGTAGGCGCCCGCGTGTCCACTGACCGTGTGTTCTGTTGCAGCGAGTATTTGTATGACGCGTACGCCGACCGCGATAACGTGCCGCTCGCCAAGTAAGTGTCCGCGCCGCACGCGCCGCACGCGCCGCACGCACGGTACGTGTAACTAATGCAATACGTCCGCTCCGCTGGACAGTTCTGAATAGCCGTCGCCGCAGCGAACGGTGTTTACGAGTATATACATCGCGTTAAGTCACTTTACAGTCGCGTTAAGTCGCGTTTAGTCACTTCTTCTTTTACATGGAGTTAAATTATTGCATTACTTACACTACCGAGGTAGTTAGAGAACTTTCGCTTGCTCTTTATTCTTCCTATAGTTTTGCATGATATGATCTGTGACGTCATAACTTTAGCTAACCTCTAAGGATAAAGGGAACGGTGTTAGCTAGCCTGATTAAAACCGATTGTTGGGTAATTGATATTGAATTAAAACAAGCATGAAGTGTAACTGTGGTGTAGGTATATAATGTACCAGATGCCGTAGGACTGTTATAACACATATCGCTGCTCTGCTCAATAAACAACTCAAAATTCATCAAGTTTGAGTTAATAGGACAAAATACAATTAATTACAATGAATTAATAGTACAAGTTTATTTCAAATTAGTGTATATTTTCATGTTTCCAAAACTCATATTCCTACGGCCACAAATTACTCAGTGGCGTTATAAAATGTCATTATGTGATTGGTACACTTGTTCCGGTATTTGTATCGTTAGCTGGCGCTTGACAACGATTGGCCCCGGGGCACTTCTTTGTGTGTAATATGAATGATTTCCTTTTATGTCGCTTGGCACATATTACATTTGATACATCACATAAGCCAAACGTTTACCATTTGCCTTAAATTACTATTTCAAAAACAAGTATGAAATGTCGGTAAATATTTAATAAAAGTTAAGCCTCGAAGGGTAGATTTTACCGCGAAGAAGCTGCTTATGTTTGCAATAGTATTTCTATGTGTTTATACCATTTTGTAAATACATGGTGTTGTAAAATGTTTTTTGAGCTATATAAAATAGATATATCGATTTTTTATTGGTGCCAATTACTGAAGTTTTATTTGTTTGAAGATATAATGATCGGCGCCTATGCCAATCATTGTACTTTCTGATTTTTTGGTCAAACGTGATGAAATGTAAAAATAAAAATATTTAGATTGAATATGAGCTTAACGTATTACTTATTCTTGTTAGTTACTGTCTAAAACTAAATATCGGCGTTGCCAGTCATTATTCTTGCAGCTAGTACCAATGTCTAGAAGTATAGTCATTGGCACTACGTCAATGTTCATACAATATTTTTCTCATTATTGGAATGATAACCATACTCGCAGAGATGTGGAGGTACATGCTCCTCAGTATATTATATCATACTGAAATATTCTAACATATACCCTTATGTTTGCCCTGAGTTTGTCGCCGGTTCTTGACTGTAGACAAAGAATGTCTGATGCGATGGTAAATTCATTTAGATGTACCAAAAGTGGTATAAGGAATCACTATCTAACGTTTGACCAGTTACGTTTATATCCCACCTTGGAATAGATGGTCAGCTTAATGCGGTATACTGGACATATTTCCAGATTCCGAATAGGATCTAGAAAGTCTTAATTAGAAAAATGCATTAGTCCACGACCGGGGATTTGAACCCAGGATCTCCATATGTATAGTCGCGTTTGTAAACAACACGACCAAGGAGGCAGTCAATATACTCGTATGTATATAAGGAGTCAACTTAGAAAAAAAGCCATTTGGATTTGAAAAAAACAAAAAACAACTAATATGCAGAACAGACAGAAAATACAAACAAACAGTGAGCAAACAGAAAGAACAGAAACAAAAGCTATTTTGGAAAACTTATGATAACAATATGAAACATTTGGAGAATGCATTTGGAGAGTGTTGTGTAAGGTTTAAATACAGAGTGAATAAATAAATACCAGAAGTCTGTCCCATAGTCTTATTAGGAAAACAATTAGACCATTTACACCGCTTTGGAATCACCAACCCCTAACAATATTAGAAAAATATTAGTTAAATTTTAAATATCTACTTTTAGATGGATACATAACACGAGCGAAGGTCGCCCAGATACTAAACCTAAATTGTTCATCTTCGCGAGTCTCACTTCGGAGATGGAGGCGCCAACAACTGTACTTGTACAGTGCCGATAACTGTACCAAGGGGCCAATCATTATACCAATGCAAGAAAAAAACTTTAATGTGATTTTTATATTAATAAGATGTTTACTTTTTTACTTGACTGCCGTTTTATTTTTGCTTGAATATTGTACTATCCGATAAAACTGTAACATACAGCAGAAATCATATTTATGCACAAAAATTGACCACTGTAATGGTAAAAAACGGCTTAAGGGGCCAATCATTGTATAGTTTCCCCAATCATCATTCATATAAAACAGCGATGTAGGTAGTGTATGGCTCGCGGCGACGACCGCCCCGCGCGCCGCGCGCCGCACGCCGCGCGCCGCACGCCGCGCCCCGCACGCTCGCACCCTCCCGACGCCAGGCTCGTTTTAAATTATTTTCAGTTTTTTCTTTTTTTGTCATATTTTATTTTATTTTGTTTTATTCGGTTAAGGAACGTTTCGTCGTTTAAATGATCTAGATAAGAAATGTTTCGTTTCTCATTTAAAATTCTATTTTAACTCTGAAATGTGGTACGAAAGTATAGCACTGCTACATTCCTATTACTATCGAACCTTTTCCTTACGAATAATACAGATTATTTTAAAGTACGTACGTTAAACCGCACATGCCGGAAACTAGCGATAGAAGTAAAGACCAACGCGATTTTACCGGGGCGGGGGGGCAGCGGCTCCAAGCGCAGCACGCTGGACATCGAGGGCAAGATCGCCGAGTGGCGCGCGCGCAGCGCCGCGCGCTCACAGCTGCTGGTGGACGGCGGCGACGTGCTGTGCCGCCTGCTGCCGCCGCCCGCGCTGCTGCGCGACCTGCGCGCGCGCCTACCCGCCGCGCGCGACGCCGCCTAGGCGCCGCACACCCCCCCGCGCGCCGCCCGCCCGCTGCCCGCCCGCTGCCCGCCCCCTCCACTCCCGCGCGTCGCCCGCCCGCGGCTGGCCGCGGGTACGAAGTTTCCTTTAGAAATCGAATACACTAGGATCGTATTACATCTTATTGTGTTCGGTATTATATCATATGTGAGAATCACATTCGTCGATGAACATGTAGATATCGATGTGGAGCCAGATTTTTAATACTGTTTCGGGTCAAGCGGTCCACCTCCATGTGATACTCGTAGCTCTCCTATAACGAGTGCACTGTTTTAGTGCTAAAATGTTTCAATATCTGTCCGTACCTATACAAAAGCGCGGCAAACATATAGTGTCCCTGGCAGCGCGAGCACCTGAGGCACACGCGTGGCAACCGTCCGTCATATTTGAACAACGGCTGTGCGCCGATAATTATATGCTAAGTTCCTGAATACTTAATACATGTCACGTACTGTAATATTTAACATGTATCATGTAGTTATTACGACTGTGGAGTGGTGTCGCTTACGACATTAGGGTAATAATTGTGTCGATGAGAAATTGTCTAGTGGCGGGTACAGCCAGACAGGAACGAACCGATGTAAATTTATTTGATGTGTTGCTTGTAATTTGGCCAACGTCTTAAAGACACAACAAACGCGACGACCTAGACTGTCTCCTGTGTTTGCCCGCGCATGCGTACAAGGTAATATTACCTGTGTGTTGTATAGGTACACAGTTATGACATAGCGTTAGATTACCGAGAACACGAATTTGTAATACTGTATGAAGGGTATTACATCCAGAGAGCTTCCATTGTGCGTCGAAACAGCGAATACAAAAGGAACATTAAAGTGCAGTCCGCCGTGGAATATTGCTGCCCTCGGTCCACAAGGAGGACTCGATGAACGATTAGCGAGAGCTTGGCCACCTTCGTGTGGCTGGCGCGGCGCAGCGCCCGTCTCCCGCCGCGAACGAAGACTGCCTAGTCCGTTGGAGGTGTTCCTTCGCACCTTGTGCACTGTCGTGCACTTGGAGTTTGTAGTTATTATATGAACTTCTACTTACGTTCGACTGCTCTTTTTACACTTATTTTTAGTTAATTTGAACTATGTTTAGATTAGATAACATATCGCATAGAATGAAAGTATCTAGTAACTACTTGGGTATCTCGTGAAAATGTCAAACATATTTAAACGTTTATAATACTGTAACCGGCCCACCGTGCCCGGCTCGTTTCTACATATAACTATACATACATATATGGCTAGTAAGGAATTTTATCGAAAGCTTTATTTAAGCCTATTATTGTTCTCTCGTTTGCGTGAGCTAGCACTACAGTGATTGAACAGTGGCGCGGCCACCTGCAGTGTCGGTACGTAGGGCTGCGCAGTGTAGCGCGCGAGGGCCGCGGCCGCTTGCCGTGTCGGTACGTAGCGAGGGCCGCGAACGGGCGGCGGCGCGGGGCGCACGCGGTAACTAACTGTCATTCATTCATACCTTGTTTTATAGATTTTTCTTTTCTGGTTCATCTCTGCATGCTTTCGCTTCGCGGTAGGTCACAAGTTAACTACCTACTAAATAGTATATTGCATATTACGTAGTATCTGTGCAGTTTGTAGTAGGCCGTTCGGCGCAGCGTAGATGTGGTGCTTGGTTGTATGTGTAACGTATATACGTTTTCTTAGATTTTTGGTTGCACACAGCTTGTGATGGGTTTATATTTTTATTTTTTGCGCTTTTTAAAATGTCAGTGCGTTTCTTTGCTGACACTTGAGTTCGATTTCAATGTCTGTCTTTATTTTAGTTTTACAAATTTCTTTTAAAACGATGGGATAGACTCGAAATGTAAGTTTCTATAACCTCGACGGTTCGAAAATTGAAAATAAATACTTACAACTTTATTTCTTTAAATTCCATATTATTATCTTGTACTAATTTAGCGAAATCCAGATTTATTGGAAATTTCGATTGTAGAGTCAGAACTTATCTACTAGTAATATCTGATCCGCAAACATACGAAGCGCCCCCTCCTCACCGTCGCGGAGTCTATTCCTCCGGCCGTGCACTGATAACGCGTGGCGTGTCCCAGCGCCTACAAGGCCGAGAAGCGCGCGGGCCGCTCGCGGCGCGAGGCGGACGGCGCGGGGGGCGCGAGCGGCGCGGGAGGCGCGGGCGCGGCGCACGCGGCGCTCGCGCTGGCGCCGCCTCTCGACGCACACCACGCGCGCAGATATAATGATATGGCGCCGAAGTGAGTATCGCCATTGGAACCTCCTACACTATTACATCTACTGTAAAATGCGGACCGTCGGTTTATGATTTTATAATGCATTTGTGTCGCGATGGAAATGAGTGCTCCTTGACACCGCCTACCCCCGACCCCCGCGCCCCTGTCCCGTGGGCCGGCAGCGTGTTCTAAGCCGCGGGCGCTGATGTTGCAGGCACTGGGAAGAAGGCCCTCCACGCTACCACGGCCCTACTGAATACGAGCGACCCCCGCCCTACTACTATCCCGGACCAAAGTGAGTCGTTCGTCCTTACATTTTCTCTATGGGTCTCGTCTTCTCTTTTTCTTTTAATAAAAACAGAAACAATGTTTATATTTGTGTTTTCTGGGTAATGACGGCGTATACGACGCGCAAAGATCCCCACCCACACGCGCCGCGGTCACGGCTTGTTGCTAAATAACTTTAACGTTAAATACTATGTACGTCCACACTGCCACCCGATATACTTCGTGAACTGTGTCGTGTTGTTCTGTGTTGCAGTGATAGACAGTAAGCTAGCGCTCGCGGGGCCCGGCGGCGACCTGCTCAAGTACTAAGGCGGCGCCGGTCGTCACTGTTCACTGACGAAGCGGACGAAGACCTGCGCCCGCGGCGACGCTCGGACTCGTTCAGTACTAACGTAGGATACGACACTCACTCCGTAGCCTTCACGATCCGCTGCTCTCTTTAAGGCTCAATTATTTCTTAACGTATCGTAGTGATCCCGACGTGCCGACGTCGGGTCGATAGAAGTCTTCCTTCGTATGTCTCAAGTGTGGGCCGGCGCGGGGCCCCCGGGGCGCCTCGCGGACGGTGCTCAAGGCGCGGAGGCGCCGTGCGAAGGTTGTTTAGTTCGAATTCTTTAAATCTATACGTATTTGTAACGTTATACAATTATTATATCTCGTAGGATAGCTTAGACCTAAGTGTATTGTACGTTCTGGACATGTGTCTCGCGATGAGCGTACGACGAGTCGACAGTCTGAAACGTTTTCGCCGATAGAAATTTAAACTTTATTCGTATAACGATTGCCATAGTAGTATAGTTTATAGTGAAGTAACGTATTGGCGGCTCGTCGGCGCTCGGCGCGAGCCCTCGACCATTGTAACTAAATAAATACATTTGATTATCTCCATCGTGCTTTTTATTTTCCAATAAAAAATTTCCTGAAAAAATCTAAAATAAACTTCATTATACTGCAGACCGAGCCTTAGTAGAAAAAGGAAGAAAGAACGAAGTTCAATTCGTAACATAGCAGCACATAGTATACAAAAATTAACAAAAGTATGATACGATGGACTTTTATGGTGGTGTGCTGCAGTATGCCTACGAAAAGGGCACTCTCAAAGAAATGTTCTATCTAGTTCTGTCAAATAGTATTTAATTATATTTCAATTAAAAATAACCTGTCAGAAGTTTATCGTACGTGAACTATTGCATCGAAGAATTTGAATACTATTTTTCTGATCTTTTGTCCGAAGTAAGAAAATTAACTGCCTCGTTGGTCGAGTTGGTTGCGACTTGCGACTGCCAATCGTGAAGTCCTCGGCCCAAATCCCGGGTTCGTTTTTACTGCATTTTCCTAATTTAGATTTTCTAGTAGTGGCTCGTAGTCTGGATATATGCCCCACGGGGCATGGCAATGGCATGGTGTATGGCAATGGGCTCACGATCTATTTCATTGTGTGAAGTAAACCTAAATTATGAATCGTGGGATTATATTACTTTTCTACTAAGGAAAAATGTCACTTGAAAATTGCAACTTGTATGGCCAAGAACATTTGCCAACCGAGCCCCCGCGCTCGGGTACACGCCGCCCGTTTGGACGCGCAGTATGGCCGCAGCGCTCGCACCCGCTGCACGCGCCGCACGCGCGTCTGCGAGCGTTGGCTATTCGCTGTGCCCCTGTATCGTTGTAAAATGTCACCGACGCTGACTTGTCTTGACTTTAATGATAATGACAATAACAGTTTTTGCTTAAAACTGTGAAGAAAATGTATACTCTATGAGAACGCGTTCTTAATGGTATTTGAACGCAAGCGCGTACGAAAATAATAAATACGTTCGTGATCCGTTCTCGCTTCCGGAGTTTCTTTACTAATCTTTTTTCCCGACCCTTTTATCATTCCACTCTAAGAACTTAAGTCTCTTCTCAGAACGAGAGGCTTAAGGCTGTAGTCTGCCACGTTGGCCAAGTGCGGGATGGCGGACTTCACACGCTTTAGAGAACAATTTTGAGAAGGTTGCTTCACAATGTTTTCCTTTATCGTTATAGTAAGTGACATGTAATCTTAAAACGCACATTCTGTAAAGATATACATACAACTCTCGGAATGAGAGGTCGAATTTCAAACCACTAGGCTATCAATGCTTACTAATCTGTTCTAGTAGAATAAAGTTTGTTGTGTTAAAAGTTGCATCCCTGTGAAGGGTGAGCTATAGTCTGTTTTTTTAACAAACTAGTACCGAAAATTTTTGCTTGCCTGCGTTTCTTTTGGTAATCAACATAAAGTCCGTTCCACACAAACGCTGCAGTTACGTGTACATTCAGTTGAGTGGTCGACTACCTGCGTGTTTGCGTGCACGTGTTTTAGTGAGTGAACCAGACGATATTGTTTGTACGTGACTCATGGCGGACATGTGTCCTGTAGTTAAGCGTACTAAGCGTCCTTTGCAATCTACAGAATATCAAATAATATATAATTTATTAGATCATTTCAAGAGTCTGATGATAATAGTTCACATAATGAAATTGCCAATCATGTAGAAAATATGTTATTGACGTATCTACAGAAAGTTTATCAGAAGGAAGAGATGACGATAGTTTTTAACATTACAAGAATTGTTTAATAATTATATGTTCTAGCTGTTAAATTAATTATTTATTGTTAATTTATATGTTCTAGCTATAAGAATATACTATTACAATATTGTTTTACTGTTATTTATTTATGAAAATATATAATAACGCGAACAGAAAGTTTTGTTACGAATATACTTAGTTTGCAAATTTAAATCATAATTTAATTTTCTCCACAGTAAATTTTAATATTATTCAATATGAACGGCCCTTAACAATTTCAAAACAAGAACAAAGGCATTGGTCCCGCCCCGACAATGACCCATCTTACTCTGTCAATATCGGACATGTGTGAGAGAAACG
Source organism: Mysoria sejanus stolli (assembly GCA_018245835.1). Classification (NCBI taxonomy): domain Eukaryota; kingdom Metazoa; phylum Arthropoda; class Insecta; order Lepidoptera; family Hesperiidae; genus Mysarbia; species Mysarbia sejanus. Next base: position 4,672 of record DWEJ01000179.1, on the reverse strand, counting down.
AGTACTGAATATGTCATATTCAGTACTCGTTTGTTAAAATAAACAGAGTAGTTATGATACTCATAACGGAATAAAAAACTAGTTAATCATATTCTTTGACTGTTTTATTTGATCAAACAACACAAACTGTTTCCAGCGGGGCGGCCCACTTACTACTCAATGTTACAATATAAATACATAATGTACACTACCGTAGCCTACAATACTGTATACTTCCGTCCGGTGCACCAATAAATACTTAGTCTCATGCAAAAATGTATTCTATGACTTATATTCAATACGATCGAAATTACTTTATTTGTGATGATAATTACATCGAGGCAAATGGCGATGGTCTTAACAAATAGGAAATGAAAGACGTACGATAGCACCGAAAGGATTTGCAATTAATGCAATAAAGTACATTTATGCATGAACAAGATCTGTCAGCCGGGCTGCAGTGGAGATCACGTTGCACATTGTTGATGATGTGACTAACACCGCTCTGTAACAAAAACAAAAAGACATTTCAATAAGATTATTAGACTGTCAGACTTCAAAATGTAGGCCTGCAATGCAGAGCTTGCGACCAGGTGCAGTTACCGGGTGGGTGCGGGCGGCGCGGCGCCGGGCGGGCGGCGCGGCGTCAGGGCGGGCGGGGCGCGGCGCGGCGCTGCGCGCGCAGCAGCAGGCGGTCAAGCTCGGCGCGGCACGCGCAGTGCAGGAACTCGCGCGGCCGTACGCCGCGGAACACGGCCGCCGTCGACGGCTTTACGTTGTAGAAGATGATCGTCTGGCCGCGCGCGTGGAAGTCCTCGATCAAAGCTTTTATGCCCTGTCAAGGAGCGATAGGCGTTTAGTTCGCTTCTTGTGTATGACTCGACGACCTCTGCCAGCCGTCGCGGAATGATTTTATATGTTTATAACTCTTTAATCTGCGTCTTAGATATCTGTTTTAAGATTTAAATTTTTGAGACAATTAGACAAAATAATCTGTTCCAATTTTCCATGAGAATCATATGCAGGTAAATTGCTACGAACAGTGCTCCCAGTGCGTGTGATCGTGTCGTTTTACAGCAACGCAGCTTTGTTATAAAACAATTTATATGCATAGTTGCGTTGAGCTTATCTAATAGCTAGTTTTTAAGGTATAACTCAGGTAAATTGTGTCAATTGTAGCATATATGTTTGTTTTACGGATATATCCTTTATCTCGCAGAACTCAGCCATGACATGATGTATTCTAGATTAAAATTTTGCAATAGAGGATAGTAGTTACACTTCCGCATAAAATCCATCCTAACTTCGTTTGGTGAGTGTCATTGAATATAATTTAAGACTCTTTCCATTCGGTAGAACAAAGGTTCCCAAAGTGGTCCAGGTGGAACCCCAAGGGTCCAGGTGGAACCCCAAGGGTCCAGGTGGAACCCCAAGGGTCCAGGTGGACCCCCGAGTGTCCACAGGCAACTTGTCGGGTGCACAAGTAGTAAGTGGAGGTCGAAGAAATTTATTTGGTTTCGATTCTTCCAGTTTACAAAACTTGTCACAAGTACAATGGTTTGATGACAGGAGCTGCTCGAGCTTAGCTGAAGGTGAAATTTTAAAGAGGCTATCAATTTTTTTTGCTGCAGGCAGAATTACCCGAAAAATATTACTTCGTCATATCTTGAAAAAAGTTTTAGTGTCCTTACAAATCTATTAACGAAAAAAAAGAACAGATTTAACATCACAGAACGGAGAGATTTACGATTATTCCCAACCAACTTAAAGCCAAATATTGATAATTTTCTGTCAATTCATCAAGTTCATCCCTCCCATTAAAATTGAAAGATTTTTTTAATTCTTGGTTTTCATTATTTCTTACGTTATTAATTTTACTAGTGGCCGCCTACTGGTCGAAATTCGACCACAATTCACTTAAATTTCAAGCTTGAATGTTAAGGTTATCGTAAGAGACAATACTAAGCTACATACAATAAAACTAAGAAATGAGGACTATAAAAAAAGAGTAATTTTTGAAGTGAAGAGATTAAAAATAAGGAAAAAAAATTACAACCTTCGATTGTAATTTTCAATCTACATTTTAATATCCAACTATATATCTATATATTATCCAGTAAAATATTAGTAATAAATATCGATATTTCTAAATAATTATATCGATTTATTATTATCATCAGCTCTAGTGACGTGTACGGACAGTGTTTTGTAAGCATGTGTTTAGTCAGTGTGCGTGAGGTGGTCTCTCGATAAAATAAGGTATTTATAATGCTTTATTTCATAAAATACTATCTTTCTGCAACGATCCCCTATCTGAACTTTATAGTATACCAACTTTCATACTCTTCCGTTCGCCCACCGTTTGTACAAAGGGAGCAAAAGGTCGACGCTTACCGTATTAATATACAGATATATAAAACATGATAAATTTATTTGCTAGGGTATATATGTATAAAACATGTATATTGTAGATGATTACCTGGAACTTTTCGTTATAGTATATTAATTACATTTTCTACCGTTTAAGGATCTCTAAATTGTCTACTGCCTTCGCCGCAATCTCATTGTATTCTGCGCGGGCTACTGAAGAAGTATATCAGATAGCTCGGAAATTAGTCAGCCTCTCCTTAAAGCACTCCTTAGTGATACCGGTAGTACCAGTACTTATGATAGTTTACACGTTATATTTTATGAATTATAATAGGAAAATTGAATATGTGTGGATTCAAATAAATTCCATTAAAAGAATAGTTGACCAATAGGCACTTCTATCGTTTTAGAATCATACATGAACCGAGTACGTAGTTCAGGATTTATCTTCTCTACCATAATTATGATTGACTAAGGTTTTAGTTTTTGTGGTATAAGACCTTGGCGTGCTTCTTACGAACTACGAATGTCATTTAAACACGAAACTATAATCTGGACCTAATCATGTCCTACTAATTTCTTTTATGTTTCCACTTAACGATTTAAAATTATATTGGACACTTTAACAATGACTCAGATCCAAATTTAAATTCACGTAATGGTCTCCATCACGCTAGATGTTCAGAATCACGTTGACATTCAGGAACACTGCAATGACGTTACTCAGCCTCGATTACTGCGTACATCTCTAAACACATTGTGATTTAGAAGATTTATCCTTTGAATAAATTTTATCCTCGTGTTAGTAGGAAAATTGATTGCACAAATATTGCCGGACACATAAAATTTAAATTCTCGGAGACTAGATGGTCAAGATTTTATACGTTTCATTTAAGTATTGTTTTTATTTGCGGTGTTTTTTTCCCTTCACATTTATTAATGCCTATGCTAGATCTACGACATAAAGCGAATAAGAATTTGTTAACGCAGTTTGGTTATGGCAATCGGTAAATTACGATAATAATAGTATCAAACCCTGTATTTTACAGTCACAACAAGCAGTAAATGCCATTCACTTATATATGTACTGTACCGTTGTCAGACAGGGGTCTCAGAATGAGAAGGGTTGAGCCCATAGTTCACAATACTAGTGGAATGCTTCTTGGCAGACAATGTATATATTAAGATCATTGTAGACGGCTTTGAGGTTTGGAGGTTTTTTCATCGTGTTGTCTTTCACTGTTCTAAGCGGGGAAATAAATTTTGAAACTGCATAGCTATGTAAAGACAGCCGCGCGTCATAGAACCACAGACCACAAACCACTAAGCCATCACTGCTAATTAAGAACGTGTTAACTCACGCAATGAATAAGGCAGAGGATATTTTGCGAATTTTGGATATACTAACGGTAGATTGGAATTTATGTCATGGCAAATATAAACCGATAGTAGGTAACCATTAACTATGTATTATTATTTGGTCAATTAAACGACGAGCCCAGAATGGTCAAAGGAAATTCGCCGGTAAGAATGTATAAAGGAAGAAACAATTTTGATGTCTAGTATTCATAAGTTTTAAGAAAAACTAAGATATTTTTAAAATTAGTGATAATGCTAGACATGTGTAACTGAATTTGAGAAATGCTGTATAAACCCTAGTTTGAAATAAATTCGAAATTCAGTGGTGAGAACTAACTTTAATTGTATACCGAATTTGATAGTGTTAAATATACGAAAATGTAGATTTTAACAACTCCCATATCATGCGATGATTGTTTTATATAGAGCTAACATCCCTTCCGCCCTCAGTATCTTTATTGTTGGCAACGACTTCATTATTGAACAGAGGGAAGCACTGTCGCATAATTGGCAGCACCATATTCTTCGTCCTTGAACTAGTATCTGTACAGAAATTAGTGCTATCAATGTCCGTGCAAAAGTTATCGTGGAAGAAACCGGAGATAACACAAGGGACGATAAGTAGAGATAGTTAAGGAGTTATTTCAATGCCAAGAAATTTTTCATTTTGCAATACTTTACTTGCGCAGTATATAAGCGTAAATATTATGTTATTTACACTTGATAATTGTTTTTTTTACCAAAGAATTTCCAATTGTGATGTGTTGCGGCACGATATAAAAATGAAAGTAGTTTAGTTTTTATTATTGTTGATTTGTTTCTATATTTGTCTTTTTTTTTTCTCTGTGATGGAATAAATTTTTATCTTATTTTATCTTATACTTGACATTCATATTGATATGGGCAGTAAAGAAACTAACTTATTGTAAATGTAACTTATTATAAATGTTACATGTAAAATTGT